>QNTS01000215.1:777627-903945 GCA_003317085.1 Hucho hucho
TGACCAAATACTTATTTTCCACCATAATTTGCAAATAAATAAATTAAAAATCCTACAATGTGATTTTCTGGATTTCTTTTTCTCATTTCGTCTGTCATAGTTGAAGTGTACCTATGATGAAAATTACAGGCCTCTCTCATCTTTTTAAGTTGGAGAACTTGCACAATTGGTGGCTGACTAAATACTTTTTTGCCCCACTGTATATTGACATAACCTGAAAGGCCGCTCAGCAAGGAAGAAGCCACTGCTCCAAAACCGCCATAAAAAAAGCCAGACTACAGTTTGCAACTGGACATGGGGACAAAGATCGTACTTTTTGGAGAAATGCCCTCTGGTCTGATGAAACAAAAATAAAACTGCTTGGCCATAATGACCATTGTTATGTTTGGAGGCAAAGGGGGGAGGCTTGCAAGCCGAAGAACACCATCCCAACCATGAAGCACGGTGGTTCCAGCATCATGTTGTGGGGGTGCTTTGCTGCAGGAGGGACTGGTGCACTACACAAAATAGATGGCATTATGAGGAAGGAAAATTGAAGCAACATCTCAAGACATCAGTCAGGAAGTTAAAGCTTGATCGTAAATGGGTCTTCCAAATGGACAATGACCTCAAGCATACTTCCATAGTTGTGGCAAAATGGCTTAAGGACAACAATGTCAAGGTATTGGAGTGGCCATCACAAAGCCCTGACCTCAATCCTATAGATATTTGTGGGCAGAACTGAAAAAGTGTGTGCGAGCAAGGAGGCCTACAAACCTGACTCAGTCTGGAGGAATGGGCCAAAATTCACCCAACTTATTGTGGGAAGCTGTTTAACTTGACCCAAGTTAAACAACTTAAATGCATTGCTACCAAATACTTATTGAGTGTATGTAAACTTCTGACCCCCTGGGAATGTGATGAAAGAAATAAAAGCTGAAATAAATCATACTCTCTACTATTATTCTGCCAATTCACATTCTTAAAATAAAGTGGTGATCCTAACTGACCTAAGCCAGGGAATTCTTACTAGGATTAAATTTCAGGAATTGTGAAAAACTGAGTTTAAATGTATTTGGCTAAGGTGTATGTAAACTTTCGACTTCAACTGTATATGCAACATGTCTGTACTCATGGGCATTAATATTGAGTTGGTCCCTCCTTTGCTTCCATTCAAGACCATTAGTGAGGTCGGGCACTGATGTTGGGTGATTAGGCTTGCAGTCGACGTTCCAATTCATCCCTAAGGTGTTCGATGGGGTTGAGGTCAGGGCTCTGTGCAGGCCAGTCAAGTTCTTCCACATCCATCTCGACAAACCATTTCTGTATGGATCTCGCTTTGTGCACAGTGCTATTGTCCTGCTGAAACAGGAAAGAGCCTTCCCCGAACTGTTGCCACAAAGTTGGAAGCATAGAATTGTCTAGAATGTCATTGTATGCTGTAGCATTAAGATTTCCCTTCACTGGAACTAAGGGGCCTAGCCCGAACAATGAAAAACAGCCCCTGACCATTATTATTCCTCCACCAAACTTTACAGTTGACCCTATGCACTGGGGCAGATAGCGTTCTCCTGGCATCTGTCAAACCCAGTTTTGTCCGTCGGACTGCCAAATGGTGAAACGTGATTCATCACTCCAGAGAACGCATTTCCACTGCTCTGAAGTCCAAAGGCAGCGAACTTTACACCACTCCAGCCGACGCTTGGCATTGCGCATGGTGATCTTAGGCTTGTGTGTGGCTGCTCAGCCATGGAAACCCATTTCATGAAGCTCCCGACGAAGAGTTCTTGTGGAGACGTTGCTTCCAGAGGCAGTTTGGAACTCGATAGTGAGTGTTGCAGGACCAACGCTTTTGAACGCTTCAGCACTCGGCGGTCCTGTTCTGTGAGCTTGTGTGGCCTACAGTGGTTCGTCCTTTAAAAGCTGCGGCGCAGCTTGCATGGTGCCGCAGAATTCTATGGCACGTTATTTAAGTATGAACCACTGGTACTATTAATGCTAGTTAGTGCTAGTTTGACCACCTGAGGGCATCTTTGACAAGCATTTGATAGCCTTCAATAGTGGCTGTACTAGAGAATGCAGGTACGTGGGAGACCAGGGTTCAATTCCCCGACGGGGAGGAAGGAGTAGTCTATCCTTGTAAATAAGAACTGATTCCATGTGTGTTATTTCATAGTTGTGATGTCTTCACTTTTATTCTACTATGTAGAAAATAGTAAACATTAAGAAAAACCCTGGAATGAGTAGGTGTGTCCTAACTTTTGACTGGTACTTGCTTAATTAATTTGATTAATATTATGGTGTTTCTTATTCCAAGAAAAACAAAAAATCCTCTGGCTTGGAACAGAAAATATGGCGCTGTACAACGTGACGGTCGGGAGTACAGTACTGGGCTATTTAGCTAAAGAATCCCTGTGTTGTCCAGGCACACGGGAGACTGGGGTTCAATTCCCCGACGGGGAGGAAGGAGTAGGCTGTCCTTGTAAATAAGAATTTGTTCTTAACTGACTTGCCTAGTTAAATAAAGGTTACACTAAGATCATAACATTTCTACACCCTAATTTTCAAATTCTAGTCTAACCAATACCCAAACGGAGATACAGTGAAAATAAAAATCTCAATATCAAGAACAGTCCCCACGCTTGTCTCAGAGCAGCGCCAAACGGTGCTAAAATAGAAGCAATATCCTACAACTAACTTTAATATGCTCTTTAAATAAATAAGACCTACACCACTTATAACAGCACATTACTCAACACTAGTGAGACTCATGTCGCCTATGGTAGGCCTACAGTATATCGGAAAATATGACGTGACTCTCCGCCAATAATTACATTTGGAGGATTCTAAATTAAAACATAACGTCGCCTCATGGGTGACTTAGACAGCTGCGCCACTGGGGAGGCCCCATCCACAAAGTATCAAAATACAGAGAGGTGTTGGTAAAGGTATATTGTCCTGCTAATAGCGCATAATGGGCTAATATAATACTGTACATGGTGTCCATGTCAGGATAACCAAAACATTTCTTTATTAAAGACTTTCAGAAAGAATGTTGGTACTTGTTTATTTTGATCCAAAGCCATGAATGAGTGAGTCACTCAGCTTTATATATGTGTCACACAGCCAGTGTCATCAAGTTGATAATATATAACGAAATTTTGGAGGTTATTTCGTTTTCAGAAAAATGAAAGAGAGCAATTGTAATCTGAATAAAGGCCAAAATAATATTTGTAAAGGCCAAAACATTTATTTATCTTTTTAGAGGGAGAGAAACGCTGTGCCAATTGTGCGCCGCCCATAAAGGCCAAAATATAGCCCTGCTAATAGCCACAATGGTGCTGTACAACGTGACCGTGTGTGTTTGAAAGAGTATTTTTTTTATCATTATTTTATTAACGAAAGCATAAAGATGCTGATGAAGAAATACTGTATATGCTTTTACATTTGGATAATAAAGCATTTTGAAGATTATAAGCCACCTGCATTTGTTTATTAGGCTACTGTGCAGTCTGACAAGTAAACATAGCCTACAGTACATACTGTAGTATACATGGGAAAGTGCCTAATTCCTTACATAAGGGAGAGGCAGGCCATGTTCAGACTTTCTCGGTGACCTCAAGTACTCATTAACTCAGTCTTTAATGCTTTTTCGGGTTGCAGCAATCATGGACAGAAACTTCTGAGACACAGTATTAATGGTATTCTGTGCCCACTCGTGGTATCTCTCTTCGGGCACACATCCTTGGAAAAGCAGAACAGCATAACGGTCCGGACGGCCCCTGCTGTGCCTGATGAGCAGTTGGTTAAGTTCTTTGTCAGAAGAAGAATGGAAATGTCAGGGTGACCTGACGAACCCGCCAGGCATGTTGATTCTGCTTGTCGGAGGTGGAGTTCCAGAGCTCACAGGTGTGCCTGGCATGGATTGTGACTCCATCTCATTCTTCACCCTTTTCAACGCGTCATTCTCCACCTGACTCTCTCGCCAATGCCGCCTGGCTCTGGACCAATACATCAGCTGTCGCCCGTATCTCTTCCCTTCAATAATGTTTCTATTTCTGCTGGTCTGCCTTCAATGACTCGATCTCTGTCTTCAAAGTTTGAATCTGATCCATGTGCACCTTCATCAGATGAGCAGAATGGTACCACCCTGAGCCCCAATCGATTACAGGTGCCTATGATAGAAATGGTAGATCAATTAAGAATTCAAAGTGACTCCAACACACAAATGCTGCGTACAACAATATTTTGTTTTCAAATAACGTAAAATGAGTGAGAAAAAGGCCATTCTTGAACATGGTGTGAGACATTGTTACTAATTTGTAAATAAAGCCAGTTTGTTATTTAGAATGATTTATTTCTGTTTTTAGAGGGAGAGAAACCAAAAACCTACAATCATCTCATAGGTCTCCCAGTCGAGGGCAGCACAGGTATTGAACTAGCATCTGTAGCAACACAGCTTGCACTGCCATGCTTTGTCTTAGACCGTTGTGCCACTTAGGCGCTGTATAACGTGACTGGTCGGGAGTGGCCTACAATACTACAGTAAGACCAAAATAATCCTAACAAAATAAAATAATATAAAACCTTAGTGTAACAACAGTTTTAGTAAGTAATACTGAAGTCGTGCACAATTATCAGTTTCTATTTAGGTTTAACTCTCCCATTCATTGTCAGTTAAAGACACAGTAAGACCCAAAAGCATAATCAGTGCTCTAACTCCCCCTTGCGCTGGTCTGGAGAAATGAAGTGGTGACGCAGGGTACCGTACTAAACCACAAATTACGTCTAAGTCCCGCAGCATAATCGCAAAACTTTTAGTGGAGCAACCACTGTACCACTTCGCAGCTGAGCAGTTGTTGCTCCTAGACGTTTCCACTTCACAATAACAGCACTTAGAGTTGACCGGGGCAGCTCTAGCAGGGCAGAAATTTGACAAACGGACTTGTTGGAAAGGTGGCATCCTATGACAATACCACGTTGAAAGTCACTGAGCTCTTCAGTAAAGCCATTCTACTGCCAATGTTTGTCTATGGAGATTGCCTGGCTGTGTGCACGATTTTATACACCTCTCAGTAATGGGTGTGGCTGAAATAGCCGAATCCACTAATTTGAAGATCCACATACTTTTTGTGTATATTACTGTAAATAAGCAAGTGAATTTCAATAGCAAAATAATCAAATGTCTTCCTTGGAGGAAAATAAACTATTCTATTCTCTTTCTCTCCCCCTCCCCCCCTCCCTCCCAGACGGACAGTATAGAGCAGGCAGCGGAAGACCCTGGTCAGGAGGAGGTGGTGCAGCAGTGTATGGCCAACCAGGGCTGGCTGGAGACCCTCTTCAACTCCTTCATCGACCTGCTAACCCTCAGCACCAAAGCATGATGAGGGAGGAAGGGGCACAGTCTGAAATAGTGCACTACAATTGGCCAGGGCCATAGGGCCTATATGGAGAATAGGGTGCCATTTGGAAAGCAGAATGTGGGTTGGAGAAGGGAGGTGAGGGGAGGGAGGAGGTACACAGTATTTGGGAGACAAAGCAAGAGAGTTGGAGTGGAGAACACTGGACTGTACCAAGATGGAGAGATAGGGGGGTTTCAGACCCTACCATTCTAGTTCTTGCCCAGTGAGAAAGAAAGAACAGGCAATGTTCGGTCTGTGAGAACGGTGGAGTTTTAACTTAAAATCGATGCTACATTGAACTGTTTTTAGCGCTTTTGTTTAGTTTTTCTCTCACAAAGTATCTCTTGACTAAAGAAAAGAGAAGGACGGAGGAGGCGGATTGAAAATAGTGAATGTGTGAAAGGGTATGACTTCTGCCACTTGACCTGAACAGGGAAAGCAGGGGACCACGGTGAATTTACATCCAAACATGCACGGGCACACACACCAACAAACAAACACTCTATATATATATATATATATGTATGTATATATATATATATATATATATATATATGTATTAATAATTATGATTTGTATTATTTATACAAGGAAATTACCCTCCCTAGCTGGGATTGTTTGCTGTTGTTGTTTTAAATAATCACGTTTTATTAGGGTAACATGAAATGGCCTACCCGAAATCCTTAGCTCAGTCCCCCTTTTACTGCTGAAGGAAAAAACAAGTGGAGGGGAGCAAAACTGAGGTGAAGGGAGGGAAGGGGGAGAGAGGTTAGAGGAGTGTGTGCTGTTTCGTTTTTTCTGTCTGCCTAAATAAATTGTGAGGGGGAAGATGTATTTAAAAACTAACTCTGTCTTTAATGCAAACTGTGTTTTTTATGTTTGTTCTTCAAAGGACAATGAGAGCAGAGTTTACACCTGAAGTTAATACATTAAAATAAATATCTGTTTGCTTTCTAAAAGAAAGCACTGTGGTTTTAGGGAGGTGTAACTGTTAAAAAGCGTATAAAATCTGTGTTCACTGTTTTTATTTAATCTGTTGTTTATGATAATTATTATTTTGGAGGTTTACCTATTTGTTCAAGCTCTCTATCTGTAAATATTGTACAGTTACTTCAGTCTCTAAAGCCCAGTTCCTCTTCTGTACATGCTATTCCTGTATTTGACAAAAGCAAATAAAAAATTGAAAATTATGAAAATGATAGGGAAAAACAACTTTAGCTGTAATTTTGTTTTTCCTCCTAAAACTTTATAAGATAATGCGTTAAGTGTGTGGTTGACCACATATCAGGGTTGGGGTCAAATCCATTTCAATTCCATTCAATTAAAATTGTACACAAATTGCTATTCCAATGAGGAACATTTTGGAATTGGAATTTGGTGTCCTTTTGATTTGGTTGGAAATAAGATTTTCCCAACCCTGAACCACATGTACTATTGTTAGTAAAGTACACTAATAATACAAAAGTATGTGGACACCCCTTCAAATGAGTGGATTTGGCTATTTCAGCCCCACCCGTTGCTGACAGGCTGTTATTGTGAAGTGGAAACGCCGTGGAGCAACAACGGCTCAGCCACGCAGTGGTAGGCCACATAAGCTCACAGAACGGGACCGCTGAAGTGCGTAGTTCATTAAAAATGATCTGTCCTCGGTTGCAACACTCACTACCGAGCTCCAAACTGCCTCTGGAAGCAAAGTCAGCACAAGAACTGTTTGTCGGGAGCTTCATGAAATGGGTTTCCATGGCCGAGCAGCCGCACAAAATCCTAAGATCACCATGCCCAATGCGCATGGTGGAGGAAGAATAATGGTCTGGGGCTGTTTTTCATAGTTCGGGCTAGGCCCCTTGGTTCCAGTGAAGGGAAATCTTAACGCTACAGCATACAACGACATTCTAGACGATTCTGTGCTTCCAACTTTGTGGCAACAGTTTGGGGAAGCTCCTTTCCTGTTTCAGCATGACAATGCCCCTGTGCACAAAGTGAGGTCCATACAGAAATGGTTTCTTGAGATCGGTGTGGAAGAACTTGACTGGCCTGCACAGAGCCCTGAGTCCCCAGCAAACCAAAGTTGGTTCTTTGAAAGTTCCCAGAACATTTGTTAGGTTGAGGCAAATCTCATCAGAAACTGTCCAGTTGTGTGGATGATTATACAATGTTTGTAGAAAACATTCCCCTGATGTTGCAAGAATGTTCCCTTTCACATTTAGTTGCGGCAGTATGTTCTAAAAATTTAACTGGTACATTGTGTTATTACATTAACTGGAAACCTAATGAGAACGTTTGGGGAATGTTTGGTGGTTGTTATTACAGTGAATGAGAACATTCCAAGGATATTTAATTTAAAACATTTTCTGGAAGACAAAAATAATTTGTTATCAAAAACATTCTTTGAATGCTTTTGGTATGTTATCATCCTAATGTTATATAAAATCTTAACTAGAACTTAATTGGAATTTTAGCTAATGTTCTGGGAATGTTCCCGGTTTGCTGGGTCGTCTGTTACGTCAGTTAAAAGTCTGTCTGAAGTTTCTGATCCAATCAAGTTAATAATTTATTGTGTGTGAAAATGCTGACAAAACATATTTTCTCTGACAGCCCCAGAAGAGTTTCAGAGGATTTTACCCCTATTGATTATTTTCCTATCCACTGTGACAGTACAGTACAGCAGGAATTGTTTAACGTGAGAAACCATATGCATTTTACACTACAACAAATATTGGAGGGGAAAGGAAGTATATATGCAGAGGAATGAATGACAACATGTTGGAAGAGGAAAAAGCATGTTACTCAAAGGTAATGATACCCTTTCCCTTCACATGACAGGGACAGACACCTGCACAATAACTGCTCCCACATCATTGATTACAATCATCATGGACCTGTTATTCCCTCTGCAGTCCAATTGTGATATATGTTCCACATTGGGATAATGTCCTCGGAGTGGATTGTCTCCTTGGTTGGGTGGAGTGTACAAGTACAGGGACACACAAACACACCACACACCAGATGAATCCCCTGTTACAAGCAAATGCCATTGCACCCTTGAATATAAGTGGGGATATCTCCCGTAGAGGAACCAGAGTGGAAAATAAAGGATAAGGAGGCTTAACAACACTACGATTGGCAAGGACTCTATTCTCTGCTCCTTGTCCTTTCTCTTGCGTTTTTCTCTCTCGATGAATGTACCTGGCTACAGTGATTCTAAGAGTAGTGTTTTGGTGGGTGATGCTACCATATACAATACATTCAAACTAGTGCTACACATAGTGACAGATGAGGTAGGGGACAGACAAGCTCCAAAGTAAAGTGCTTTCAGGTAAATGGATGAAAGTAAAAAATACTTTGAAGTACTACTTAAGTATTTTTGGGGGGTATCTTTACTTTATTATTTATATTTTGTACAACTTTTACTTTACTACATTCCTAAATAAAATATGTCATTTTTTTGTGTTTTTTTCCTGACACCCAAAAGTACTTGTTACATTTTAAATGCTTAGCAGGACAGAAATATCAAGAAAACACGTGGTCATCTCTACAGCTTCTGATCTGATGGACTCACTAAACACAAATGCTTTGTTTGTGAATGATGTTGGAGTGTGCCCCTGGCTATCCATAAATAAATAAAATCGAATAAATTGTTCCGTCTGGTTTGCTTTAATATAAGGAATTTGAAAGGATTTATAGCATTTACTTTTAATACTTATGTATATTTTTTGCATTGTCTTATACTTTTGATACTGATGTATATTTAAAACCAAATACTTTTTACTAGGTTACTTTCACGTTTACTTGACGCATTTTCTATTAAGGTATTGTCACTTTTACTCAAGTATGACAATTGGATACTTTTTCCACCACTGTGCTATATAAATACAAACCAACCTCTTATCTCTCTCTTCACCATCCTATGCTGTAACTTCATCCTATGCAGTAACTTCTTGTAATCTTCTTACTCCACCTTCTTATCTCTCACTTTTCTTTTCTCTCCTCCCTACTTTTCCCCTCTCTTCCTCTCTCTCTCTGATTCCACTTCTTCCACAGTACTCCCCCTCATCTGACCACACAGGGACTCCAGTCTCCCCCCTGTCGTCACTCCCACTGGTTAGATTGATCATGTCCCTGAGAGAAACATTAGGGAGAAAGAGAAAAAGAGAGAAAATGGCAACATCCATCTATTTCACACACAGGGAAGCTAAGCGGCACATCAACCCAGTGACGGGGAGGGAGGAGGAGCAGACACTTGGATAGTCACTAACTGAAACAGATATGTACTCACACACACAACATGCACATACATGCTCACAAATACAAACACACCGTGAGAGCCTGTTGAACAGGCTGATGAGTCTTTGTGCCTCCTGCTCTTTCTCCTGCTCCGTCATACCCTCTATGTGGTCTGTCTGCTCCTCCTCCCTCCCCGTCACTGGGTTGATGCGCCGCTTAGCTTCCCTGTGGAACACAGTTACAAACACCTCCAATGTAAATACTGTCCACTCCTAACAATCGAAAATTGTTTCTGTTGTTTATGCTATCAGTCAGTCATGTAACACAAGCCTAACGATTCATTGTGTCCCTATACAGTATTACAAAGTGTTGTGTTTGTGACATTATCAATGGTTGTTTTACACACCTGTATTCATCTGTGTCAGAGTCTGAGTCGCTAGAGTACTGGGCGTGGGTCACCTGACCTCCACTCAACAAGCCCCGCGCTGCCAGCAAACCTGCTGCATTACCATAGCCTGTGTACTTCTGTGTACTCACTGAGAGATAGACAGAGAGAGAGAGAAAGAGAGAAAATGGCAACATTCATCTATTTCGATCTATCCATCTATTTCACACACTTGGATAGTCACTAACTGAAACAGATATGAAGGGTGGGGTGAAAAAGAGAGCGCGAGAGAGAGAAATATTAGTTACTACATGTGCTTTGAGGGGTTAATAAGTGGGTTCTTCTAATTAAAGAGTTACTTTGAAATGAGGAGCTAGTAAGTGTGACAGGAGTGTGATATGATGTGGGCACCGTTCTCTTGCAGAGCACAAAGAGGAGCTTGGCAGCACAGTGCGTGTCCACGTGGGTCATCAGGCGCACCAGACGTCCCCTCACTGTGGGTCCCCTGCTTCGGCCTCAGGGCCACGTCCCTCAGAGGGGGGAGGATCTGTAGCGGCGACAGGCAGAGGCAGCTGTTAGTGCTGGGTGGGAGCAAAGACCTGCTCAACCAGTTAGCTGCTATCCAGAACTCATGTAGGGAGGGGACAGACAGAGGCCTCAATATCGAAGCCGAAGCAGGCTTCTCCAAAACTGAACATCAGACTAACATTATCATACTGTATTAAAGCCACAATAATCAGTTGGAGTTTCAGCCCAACGGCAGAGAACAGTACCTGTTGTCTGAGGTAGTGGCGTGTCTCGCGATGCACACAGCAGCTCTCAGTCGGATTCAGGACTGGAGTCAGTTTCTCCTTCAAATTCTGACCCTTCATAATAAATTCATAGGGGATTTTGTCAGCTAATGACCCTTTATACACACCCAGTATGCTTCCATAGCTATACTCTATTGAGATGCAACCCTCCACTGCACACCATGGGGGGTTATAGGTTAAAGGTCAAGGGTTAAGGTTCAGGGATAAGAGGTAAGGAGACATGGGGCAAACCTGAAATGGCACCCATTTCGAAATGATTCAGAACATATCTTTTCCACTTTGCTATGAAAAAGGAAACCTTTAGACAACACCTAGAATGGACACCATTACTTTCTAAAGAAAGATGCAAATACATGGATAGACAACAGAAGAGGAGACAGCAGAAGCCCTCGTACATACCCCTGTAACTCCTGTGAGTTCTTCTTCATCACTGGTCAGCAGCAGGCAGTGTCGTAGCACTGCAGCCAGGCAGCGATAGAGAGCTGCATCCTCTTGAGAGGGACATAAAAGAGAAGAGGAGACGTTAAAAAGGCCTGGCCACAGATCTAGGATCAGTTTAAACTAACCCCCATTCTTAACTTAAAAAATACTGGAGACAGCTCCTAGCTACCTACTCCTACCTACTCACAAACTAAAAGCCAGCGATGCCCCATAGAAGATGGAAAAGGTACAGATATTGGAATAGATCATGCTATAGGGACAAAGCCACATTTGAATTCAATGGAGCTCTCCTCCACCCACCTCATCTGGCTCCTGTCTGTGGTAGCTGTATGTGATGTTGAACAGGGTCTTGAGGATCTCCACAGCCCTCTGTGACACCTCCTTAGAGACAGAGGGCGCACTGTGGTCACTCAGCACCTCGTACTCTTCCCCCTACTGCACAGACAGACACTGCTCCTGACAGAGGGAGACAGGGGGATATGGAGGGAGAGAAAAGAAAGAGAAATGTAGAGATGGCAGGAGAGAGGGGCATACAGTAGGCCTACCCATCTCAAATCGTACGCCTAACCATTAGCAGGGAAACCACAACTCCATCCTCCTCTAGGCTGTTACCTGCACCCTGAGAGAGAGAGAGAGAGAGAGAGAGAGAGAGAGAGAGAGAGAGAGAGAGATGATGCCATACTATACAGTGAGGGAAAAAAGTATTTGATCCCCTGCTGATTTTGTACGTTTGCCCACTGACAAAGAAATGATCAGTCTATAATTTTAATGGTAGGTTTATTTGAACAGTGAGAGACAGAATAACAACAAAAAAATGCAGAAAAACGCATGTGAAAAATGTTATAAATTGATTTGCATTTTAATGAGGGAAATAAGTATTTGACCCCTCTGCAAAACATGACTTAGTACTTGGTGGCAAAACCCTTGTTGGCAATCACAGAGGTCAGACGTTTCTTGTAGTTGGCCACCAGGTTTGCACACATCTCAGGAGGGATTTTGTCCCACTCCTCTTTGCAGATCTTCTCCAAGTCATTAAGGTTTCGAGGCTGACGTTTGGCAACTCGAACCTTCAGCTCCCTCCACAGATTTTCTATGGGATTAAGGTCTGGCTAGGCCACTCCAGGACCTTAATGTGCTTCTTCTTGAGCCACTCCTTTGTTGCCTTGGCCGTGTGTTTTGGGTCATTGTCATGCTGGAATACCCATCCACGACCCATTTTCAATGCCCTGGCTGAGGGAAGGAGGTTCTCACCCAAGATTTGACGGTACATGGCCCCGTCCATCGTCCCTTTGATGCGGTGAAGTTGTCCTGTCCCCTTAGCAGAAAAACACCCCCAAAGCATAATGTTTCCACCTCCATGTTTGACGGTGGGGATGGTGTTCTTGGGGTCATAGGNTTCCTCACCGTTCTCATGATCATTGCAACTCCACGAGGTGAGATCTTGCATGGAGCCCCAGGCCGAGGGAGATTGACAGTTCTTTTGTGTTTCTTCCATTTGCGAATAATCGCACCAACTGTTGTCACCTTCTCACCAAACTGCTTGGCGATGGTCTTGTAGCCCATTCCAGCCTTGTGTAGGTCTACAATCTTGTCCCTGACATCCTTGGAGAGCTTTTTGGTCTTGGCCATGGTGGAGAGTTTGGAATCTGATTGATTGATTGCTTCTGTGGACAGGTGTCTTTATACAGGTAACAAACTGAGATTAGGAGCACTCCCTTTAAGAGTGTGCTCCTAATCTCAGCTCGTTACCTGTATAAAAGACACCTGGGAGCCAGAAATCTTTCTGATTGAGAGGTGTTCAAATACTTATTTCCCTCATTAAAATGCAAATCAATTTATAAAAAATGTCTTGATTTTTTTGTTGTTATTCTGTCTCTCACTGTTCAAATAAACCTACCATTAAAATTATAGACTGATCATTTCTTTGTCAGTGGGCAAACGTACAAAATCAGCAGGGGATCAAATACTTTTTTCCCTCACTGTAAATAGTTTTTGCTGTACTCCAACATTTGCTCTCCCTCACCTCAGAGCACTGACCCTCTCTTGCACCCTCTGACTGTTGTAGATTATATTACAAAGGGCTTTCAGGGCCTCCCTCCTCCCCACCTGGTCATCTTCGTCTTTCTCTTCTTTGTCCTCCTCTTCATCCCTCTCTTCCTGGACATCCCTCTTTCTGCGCACCAGCGCTCCATGACCCAGAGAGTAGTGGTGCTTGGCAGTGCAGGTTTCCGTGGAGACAGAGGTTTGCTATGGCAGGTTTCCGTGCTGAGGGTGCAGCAGGGGTCCCTGGTCACTGATGGCGATGTCGTTGCTCCAGCTTGGCTGTTGTTGGCTGTAACCAGGGCTGGACAGGTCTGAGTGGTAGCCTGGGACAAGGGGTGCTGGGTCGGGCTAGCACCGACAACGTTAGCATCCACGTTGCTAACCACTAACGAGCTAGCATTAGCACCCCTACTGCACCCACTGGCCTCCGTGTTTACAGGCATCCGAACTGACATCATCGAGGACACAATTATCTTTGGAGTACACACACACTTACGTAGGCCACACACACATAGGCACGCACTTACACACACATACCCACTAATGAAACACTGCGCTGAATGGAGATTAGTGTAATGTAGTGTAAGGACCTGTCAGCTCAACTCTCCCTGCCTGTCTGTCTCTCTCTCTATATATCTCTCTCTTTCTCCTTCTCTTTCTGATGGTGTAATGAGTTTGTCTTTTTACCTCATCCAGCTCTTTTTGCTGCGGTCATTTGCACAGCCATTATAGTAGAGCCATTATAGGTGGAAGAAAGAAGACATAGAAATTATGAATAATGATGTCATTAACATTATGAAGAGATACGACAGAGAGAGAAGAGAGGAAGTGAAGGGGATGACAGAAGAGAGGGAGAAGAGGGGATGAGAGGGAGAAGGTCACTTTAGGGGAGGGAGGTGGAAAAGAACCATCCCACTGGACATTGTTTCTACGTCATAAAAAAAAAAAACGAAGGTGATAACGTTGACACAACTTGGAAGACTGATTGGATTTGCAAGAAGTCATCAACATAAGGGAATTTAGTATTTTCTTTTACCCAACTTTTAACCGAAATTCAATGACATTGTGACCTTTTTTGTTGATGTCACATTCAATTTACGTTATTTGAGGGAGGAAGAAATATAAATTAAGGTATGACAGAAGAAGGAAGGCGAGAGAAGCAACAGAGAAACGATGCAAAGGAATGACAGAAATAAAGAATAGTTCAAGTATTTTCTTCGTCCTCACCTTTTTTCTTTCTCTCTCCTCAATATTGAAGAAGCAGCTTTCAGCATACTGTGGAGAAGATGGTGGGATATGTGGGAGGGAGGGATAAAGATAATTGGAAAGAGAAAGTGAAGGAGAGGGTATAAAAATACAGTCAAGGATACATGGTGCAGTCACCGAGTTTTGTAGTCATGGAAACAGACAGCCCCATGGTGTGGTAGCCATGTTTACAGACAGTTGTTTACAGTAGTGTGGTAGTCATAGTAACACAGGCAGTGTAGTACTTGAGTGTTGTAGTGGTCCAGGTGTGTCTGGACACTGTCCTGGTCTCCTTCTTTGATGCACTGAATGATCCTCTCCAAATCCATATCCATGCTTTTACACACACACACACACACACACACACACACACACACACACACACACACACACACACACACACACACACACACACACACAATTACAATGCTGAACCCGAGTGGTGTGATCAAGCATTACTTTTATCCTAACGTACAAGATTCAATACTATCACCTTCAGTCATACAATAGCAGCACACATTCTACCTACATCTACACCCAACAAACCTGGTGTCCCTTCAATGGACGGATACAGATAACAACCTTGGTTTCTCTGTGCAGCTTCTCTCTCCTAAACCCTGTATGTAATCTAATCTAATCTCCCTCACCTCTTTCTCTCTTTTCACAGTACAATAGGCCATGGATTATATTGTGAACAGTGACTAGTAAATGGACAGAGACAGACAGCAAAATAAGGAACGTTTCATAGATTAGCTCGAGGAAATGAAGGAATGCTTCACAAATGAGAATGTTTTAATATTTTATCCTCCTCACAGACAGACAGACTTTTGGGAGAGAGTAAGTGGTCACCATCAAAGAGAAAAAGAGAAAAGACGATACAAAACGAGGAGGGCGCGTTGACAAGGTACTGATGCTGCTCATACCTGTGAAAGAAAGGGGGGGATGAAAAGAGAGTTGTGCAAAGGGGGAGAGATGAAAGCCTGTGAGCCTACCCAGCTAGCACAGTGGATCTGGGCCAATTCCGGCTGGGAGTTGTGGGCACATGGCTGAGAGTCAGACTCGGCCGACGTCCTTCGGCAGTATTACTTATGGCTAGGATGCGGGGATTGAGCTCTGGCCGATTCCAGTGTGAGTTATCTGGCCCAAATGTATTACTTGGGGCTCAGGCCAATTCCAGTGAGAGTTATCTAGCCCAAATGTATTATTTGGGGGCGGCAGGTAGCCTGGTGGTTAGATTGTTGGGCCAGTAACTGAAAGGTTGCTGGATCAATTCCCCGAGCTGATAAGAAACTAATCTGTCGTTCTTCCCCGGTAGGCTGTCATTGTAAATAAGAATTTGTTCTTAAGTGACTTGCCTAGTTAAATAAATAAAAAACTTGGAGCTTGGGCTGATTGAGGCTACTCTCTGGCAGACGATTACACTAGCTGTTTTATATAATTAACATTTCCAATATTTTCTCATTGTTTCTGTGATAAAAAAATACAATTAACATTTAAATGAAATTCTTTAAGAGTCCTGTGTAGTTTTTTAGTATTTTGATACTTTGTGCAAGGCAATAGATAAGCATTAAAAACTTTGTGGATGGAGCCTCCCGAGTGGTGCAGTGGTCTAAGACACTGCATCACAGTGAAAACTGCGTTGCTACAAGTGCTGGTTTGAGACCCAATGCCGGCCCGGGAGACCCATGAGGCGACGCACAATTGGCCCAGCGTTGTCCAAGTTAGGGGAAGGTTTGGCCGATCGGGATGTCCTTGTCCCATCGCGCTGTAGCGACTCCTGTGACGGGCCAGGAACATGCGTGCTGACACAGTCACCAGGTGTATGGTGTTTCCTCCGACACTAAATGTTTTTGTGGATGGGTATAATTTGTATGTATAAAATGTATAATAATAATATTTAAAATTACTAAATTGGGTAATTTTGTATACATTTATTGATATTTGCATCGGGCCGCTTCTGGAGGGATTCTGGTAAGATGCCGGCAAAATTGGCTGAATTCCGGTAGACGTAAACGTCCCAATGTATTCTGGGCAGTCATTCATTTTGAGAGAGAGAGCGAGAGAGAGAGAGCGAGAGAGAGAGACGTTGTGAGTGTAATGTTAACTGTTTATTTTTGATTGATTATTTTGTTTATTATCTATTTCACTTGCTTGGACAATATTAAAATATGATTCCCATGCCAATAAAGCCTATTGAATTTAAATGAATTAAGAAAGAGAGCAGGAGCTCTTGGAAGTGGAACCTTCTAACCAATCAGATTAGGTTTTTATAGACCAGTATAGGCTACTCTACACTGGTTGGTTGGTTACAGCTCACATGGGCGTGTTGTCTGGTGCAACCACCTGCCAGTGTTACCAGGTTACCACTTGCACTGTTACTTGTCATGAAAGAAAGACATTTAAACTTGCCCAGCTGTTACTTGTCATGGCGGGTAAGTTTACATTTATTTATTTTATGACTAGTAGGCAAGTTTATTTTTCCCTTAGTAAAACTTTTTGGGAAGCTACTGTCCAAGTCTCTCTCTCCTTGCTTGCAAATCTCTGTTTGCACATATTCAAAAGTTTTAGAACACCTACTCATTCAAGGGTTCTTTATTTTGACTATTTTCTACATTGTAGAATAATAGTGAAGACATCAAAACTATGAAATAACACATATGGAATCATGTAGTAACCAAAAAAAGTGTTAAACAACCTATTAGGGAGCGGCGGAGTTTTGGAGAGTCTGGCGTGCCCAAAGTAAAATGCCTGGTACTCAGGCCCAGAAATGCACATAATTAGTAGTATTGGATAGCAAACACTCTGAAGTTTCTAAAACTGGTAAAATAATGTCTGTGAGTATAACAGAACTGATTTGGCAGGTGAAAACCCGAGGAAAATCCATCCGGAAAAATGTGATTCTGTGAGGTGCCTCTTTTCCCATTGACTTGGTATAGGAAATACTGGAATCCAGCTCCCAGCTTGCAGTACCTATGGCTTCCACTAGATATCAACAGTCTTTAGACAAGGTTTCATGCATTTATCTTGAAAAATCGAGGAGTAAGACAAGAATTGGAAAGTGGAGTGAGGAAGTGACTTCTCTTTTACGCGCGGGACCGTGAGCGTGTGCCTCGGTTATTATCCGTATGAAATATTATCATTTATATACATATTAGTGTACCTAAGGATCAATTAGAAATGTTGTGAGTTGTTTGGACAAAGTTTATAGGTATATTTTTTATGGTCTCTTTGTCTTCTATATTGGACGAGTGGACGGTGGATTTCTGAACAAAACGCGCCAGCCAAACAGAGCTTTATGGATATAAAGAGGGACTTTTTCAAACAAAAGGAACATTTATTGTGTTGCTGGGACCCTTCCTACTGCCATCAGAGGAAGATCTTCAAAGGTAAGCCATTTATTTTTTCGCTATTTTGGAGCTGTGACACCACTGCTGGTTATGAAATTATGCTAATGCAGGAAATTACGTGGGCGCTGTCCTCAGACAATCAAATGTTATGCTTTCGCCGTAAAGCCTTTTTGAAATCTGACAACATTACTACTTTTTTCATTTGAATTTGGAGCTCTGCATTTTTCCGGATGTTGACGCAGGTGGGGCGCTGTCGCCCACCAATTTATTTCCTTCTTAATGCGTTTGAGCGAATCAGTTGTGTTGTGACAAGGTAAGGGGTGGTATACCCTATTTGGTAAAAGACCAAGTCCATATTATGGCAAGAACAGCTCAAATAAGCAAAGAAATGACAGTCCATACTTTACTTTAAGACATGAAGGTCAGGCAATAAAGAAAATGTCAAGAACCTTGAACGTTTTTTCAAGTGCAGTTGCAAAAACCATCAAGTGCTATGATGAAACTCCCTCTCATGAGGACCGCCACAGGAATGGAAGACCCAGTTACCTCTGCTGCAGAGGATAAGTTCATTAGAGTTACCAGCCTCAGAAATTGCAGCCCAAATAAATGCTAACAGACACATCAACTGTTCAGATGAGACTGTGTGAATCAGGCCTTCATGGTCGAATTGCTGCAAAGAAACCACTACTAAAGGATACCAATAATAAGAAGAGACTTGCTTGGGCCAAGAAACACGAGCAATGGACATTAGACCAGCGGAAATTTGTCCTTTGGTCCAAATTGGAGATTTTTGGTTCCAACCGCTGTGTCTTTGTGAGACGTGGTGTGGGTGAACGGATGAGCTCCGCATGTGTATTTCCCACCGTAAAGCATGGAGGAGGAGGTGTTATGGTGTGGGGGTTCTTTGCTGGTGACACGGTCTGTGATTTATTTAGAATTCAAGGCACACTTATAACCAGCATGGCTACCACAGCATTCTGCAGCGATACGCCGTCCCATCTGTCTTTGTCTTGGTGGGACTATAATTTATTTTTCAACAGGACAATGACCCAACACAACTCCAGGCTGTGTAAGGGCTATTTGACCAAGAAGGAGAGTGATGGAGTGCTGCATCAGATGACCTGGGCTCCACAATCCCCCGACCTCAACCCAATTGAGATGGTTTTGGATGAGTTGAACCGCAGAGTGAAGGAAAAGCAGCCAACAAGTGATTTGTTTAACACTTTTTTTTGGTGTTATTTCATAGTTTTGATGTCTTCACTATTATTCTACAATGTAGATAGTCAAAATAAAGAAAAACCCTTGAATCAGTAGGTGTTCTAAAACTTTTGACCGGTAGGGGAAAGAAAACTTTTTGTCATGGTAGAGCTCAAAAGCACTGCATTGCTCGCTTATATTGGCCTTGTTTGAGAAGATCAAAACCGCATTATAAACTGGGTAGTTCCAGCCCTGAATGCTGATTGACTGACAGCTGTGGTATATCAGACCACGGGTATGACAAAACATTAATTTGTACTGCTCTAATTACCTTGGTAACCAGTTTATAATAGCAATAAGGCACCTCTGGGGTGTGTGATATACGG
Source organism: Hucho hucho (assembly GCA_003317085.1). Lineage (NCBI taxonomy): Eukaryota > Metazoa > Chordata > Actinopteri > Salmoniformes > Salmonidae > Hucho > Hucho hucho. Next base: position 797,089 of record QNTS01000215.1, read on the forward strand.
CCAATATACCACGGCTAAGCGCTGTATCCAGGCACTCTGAGTTGTTTTGTGCGTAAGAACAGCCCTTAGCTGTGGTATATTGGGGATATACCACACCCCCTCGTGCATTATTGCTTAATTATACAATAGGTGGTTCTAATCCAGAATGCTGATTTGTTAAAACTGCATGCCAGCCGGCGTCTATTCCACAAGTTACCACAGGTTAAATCTATGAAGCTAAAATGCCTATTTACTCTGTTCCATCTAACCGCGCAATCCACTGTCTCATTAGCCCAGCCAGGCAATTTATGAACTTGATCTCCACTATAAAAAGCATTAAATAAATGTTTTTCCTCATCAATCTACACAGAATACCCCATAATGACAAAGCGAAAACAGGTTTTTTGAATTTTTTGCAAATGTTTTAAAAATAAAAAACAGAAATAACTTCTTTACATAAGTATTCAGACCTTTTACTATGAGACTCTAAATTAAGGTGCATCCTGTTTCCATTGATCATCCTTGATATGTTTATACAACTTCATTGGAGTCCACGTGTGGTAAACCTGGCATCATCCCTAAGGTGAAGCATGGTGGTGGCAGCATCATGCTGTGGGGATGTTTTTCAGTGGCAGGGACTGGGAGACTAGTCAGGATCGAGGGAAAGATCAACGGAGCAAAGTACAGAGAGCTCCTTGATGAAAACCTGCTCCAGAGCGCTCAGGAACTCAGACTGGGAGCGAAGGTTCACCATCCAACAGGACAATGACCCCAAGCACACAGCCAAGACAACGCAGAAGTGGCTTCGGGACAAGTCTCTGAATGTCCTTGAGTGGCCGAGCCAGAGGCCGGACTTGAACACGATCAAAACATCTCTGGAGAGACCTGCAAATAGCTGTGCAGCGACGCTCCCCATCCAACCTGACAGAGCTTGAGAGGATCTGAGAGGATCTGCAACCTGACAGAGCTTGAGAGCTTGAGAGGATCTGCAAAAAACTCCCCAAATACAGGTGTGCCAAGCTTGTAGCTTCAACAAACTTCAACAAACTACTGAATAAAGTGTCTAAATACTAATGCAAATTTTTTTATAGATCTTGCTTTGTCATCATGGGGTAATGTGTGTAGATTGATGAGGGAAAAAAATGTGTTTGATCATTTTAGAATAAGGCTGTAATGTAACAAAATATGGAAAAAGTCAAGGGGTCTAAATACTTAAATAATGCACTGGAGGTGTGCAATAAATACAAAATGGGAGAGACAAATGCATCAATCATGATATGATATATAGGGAAAATGGGAAAACAGCAGCCCCCTATGAGCAGAACACATTTTATGGAAAAGGTTTTATGTCTAGTTCCTCATTTAGACCTCTTGGAGACAGAGTGTTGAGGAATTGTATCCTAAAGAACTCTTGTGTCAGGTGGAAATGTGCAATATCTCCCCCCCATGTTGCATTTTCACATGTTCAATGCCCAGGTAGCGGTTCCCAATGCTTTGCCTGGGACAAATGCAGAGCAAGGAACACTCCTGTGTTAAATGAAAAATACTTATCCCATGGGCAAAGAAACTCAAAAGGGGTGATGATATTAATTAACAATAATTTTGATCTGAATGTGCAAATTGTCCAAACAGATCCGCGAAGTAGATGGATGATGTTTATTATGTTATTGGACCATAAACAGACATGGCTTCAGTGGCGATTTTAGCATGTAAATCTTGGTGGGGCAAAACAATTTAAATGTGGGATGCATGCCAGCAAAGCCACTACACAAAACACAACACTAAACAATACATTAATTGCACTATAAAGGTGACAAACGGTGCCCACAAACTGTTAAGGCCTACATAAAGCTGTCCCAACAGCAGAGTCCCAACAGCAGTCCCAACCAACACCTTACCACTGTTGCACCTCAGCTGAGCCTTGTCTGGCAGCAAAACAGTCCATTCAGCCTCATTTAACTGCCTTTTAAAAAAACATAGCTGATATGGCTGACTTGCTTAAACAAATGTGGTTTATACTGACAATTGAGATGTACAAGCTATGGCATAAGGAGACGACAAGTGGACACATGGGCTACTAACAGCTTACTACATAACATACTTTCTTAGCTAAAGTATACATATCTCCCTGGTATATTACATCATTTATGCAACAGCATACAAGACATTTTTGGACTCACCTTGTTGTGCTGTGCTCACTTGAACAGGAAGGTGGCACGGTGGTCCTTCGTGGGCAAATTTTGTTTTCCAACTTTGTCATCAAAGTCCAGCATTCTCTGGATTGATGGTGCTTTCAAGACAACTGGGAACTCAAAAATTTGGTGGCTTCAGCACCAAAATAAAATTTTGCAAAGACATGGAACAGGACAGGAACAGCGTCAGAACCGGGTAACACAATGACATAAGACAATTAATGCTGAAGCGGGGAACAGAGCTGGGAAACAGACAAATATAGGGGTAATAACACAGGTGATTGAGTCCAGGTGAGTCCAAAGAATCGCTGATGCGTGTGACGAGGGAAGCAGGTGTGCGTAATGATGGTGGCTGGAGTGCGTAAGGCTGGGCAGCCTGGCGCCCCCAAAAGTAGAAATCAAGTTGGATGGGTTTCGGAGATGGATGAGAGGGGTTGATGGTATGTTTATATGTATGTAATAATACAGTTGAAGTCGGAAGTTTACATGCACTTAAGTTGGAGTCATTAAAACTCGTTTTCATGCACAAATTTCTTGTTGACAAACTGTAGTTTTGGCAAGTCGGTTAGGACATCTACTTTGTGCATGACACAAGTAACTTTTCCAACAATTTACAGACAGATTATTTCACTTATAATTCACTGTATCACAATTTTCACACTAAGTTGACTGTGCCTTTAAACAGCTTGGAAAATTCCAGAAAATGATGGCATGGATTTAGAAGCCCCTGATAGGCTTATTGACGTAATTTTTGTGAATTGGAGGTGTGCCTGTGGATGTATTTCAAGGCCTACCTTCAAACTCAGTGCCTCTTTACTTGACATTATGGGAAAATCTAAAGAAATCAGCCAAGACCACAAGTCTAGTTCATCCTTGGGAGCAATTTCTAAATGACTGAAGGTACCACGTTCATCTGTACAAACAATTGTACGCAAGTATAAACACCATGGGACCACGCAGCCGTCATACTGCTCAGGAAGGAGACACGTTCTGTCTCCTAGAGATGAACGTACTTTGGTGTGAAAAGTGCAAATCAATCGCAGAACAACAGCAGCAAAGGACCTTGTGAAGATGCTGGAGGAAACAGGTACAAAAGTATCTATATCCACAGTAAAACGAGTCGTATATCGACATAACCTGAAAGGCCGCTCAGCAATGAAGAAGCCAATGCTCCAAAAACGCCATAAAAAAGCCAGACTACGGGTTGCAACTGCACATGGGGACAAAGATCGTACTTTTTGGATAACTGTCCACTGGTCTGATGAAACAAAAATATAACTGTTTGTCCATAATAACCATCGTTATGTTTGGAGGAAAAAGGGGGAGGCTTGCAAGCCGAAGAACACCATCCCAACTGTGAAGCACGGGGGTGGCAGCATCATCTTGTGGGGGTGCTTTGCTGCAGGAGGGACTGGTGCACTTCACAAAATAGATGGCATCATGAGAAGGGAAAATGATGAGGATATATTAAAGCAACATCTCAAGACATCAGTCAGGAAGTTAAAGCTTGGTCACAAATAGGTCTTCCAAATGAACAATGACCCCAAGCATACTTCCAAAGTTGTAGCAAAATGGCCTAAGGACAATAAAGTCATGGTATTGGAGTGGCCGTCACAAACCCTGACCTCAATCCTATAGAACATTTGTGGGCAGATGTGAAAAAGCGTGTGCGAGCAAGGCCTACAAACCTGATTTAGTTACACCAGCTCTGTCAGGAGGAATGGGCCAAAATTCACCCAACTTATTGTGGGAAGCTTGTGGAAGGCTACCAGAAACGTTTGACCCAAGTTAAACAATTTAAAGGAAATGCTACCAAATACTAATTTAGTGTATGTAAACTTCTGACCCACTGGAAATGGGATGAAAGAAATAAAAGCTAAAATGAAATCATTCTCTCTACTATTATTCTGACATTCACATTCTTAAAATAAAGTGGTGATCCTAACTGACCTAAGACAGGGAATTTTTACTAGGATTAAATGTCAGGAATTGTGAAATGTATTTGGCTAAGGTGTATGTAAACTTCCGACTTCAACTGTACAGTTGACTGGGTTTTCTGTGCATTGGCAAGACAGAACAGCTACCTCCGGTAAGACAAGGGGTGATGGTCTGTGTCTATTCGTCAATAAGAGCTGGTGCGCAAAATCTAATGTTAAAGAAGTCTTGAGGTTTTGCTCGCCTGAGGTAGGGTACCTCATGATAAGCTGTAGACCACACTATTTACCAAGAGAGTTTTCATCTATATTTTTTGTAGCTGTCTATTTACCACCACAAACTGATGCTGACAATCCTACAGACCGCACTCAATGAGCTGTATAAGGCCATAAGAAAACAAGAAAATGCTCATCCAGAGGCGGTGCTCCTAGCGGCTGGGGACTTAATGCAGGAACCAGAGGGAAAAAAACTTGAGACCACCTTTACTCCACACACAGAGACGCATACAAATCTCTCCCTCGCCCTCCATTTGTCAAATCTGACCATAATTCTATCCTCCTGATTCCTGCTTACAAGCAAAAACTAAAACAGGAAGTACCAGTGACTCGCTCAGTACGGAAGTGGAAAGATGACGTAGATTCTAAACTACAGGACTGTTTTGCTAGAACAGACTGAAATATGCTCCAGGATTCATCCGATGGTGTTGAGGAGTATACCACATTAGTGCATTGATGACGTCGTCCCCACAGTGACAGTATGTATATCCCAACCAGAAGCCATGGATTACAGGCAACATCTGCACTGAGTTAAAAGGTAGAGCTACTGCTTTCAAGGAGCGGGGCATTAACCCGGACGCTTATGAGAAATCCTGCTGTGCCCTCCGACGAACCATCAAACAAGCAAAGTATCAATACAGGACTCAGATTGAATCGTACTACACTGGCTTTGGCACTCGTCGGATGTGGCATGGCTTGCAAACTACTACGGACTACAAAGGGAAGCCCAGCTGCGAGCTGCCCAGTGACACAAGCCTACCAGACGAGCTAAACTACTTCTATGCGTGCTTTCGAGTCGAGGCAAGCAACACTGAAGAATGCATGATGTTCCGGAAGACTGTGTGATAACGCTCTCCGTAGCCGATGTGAGTATGACCTTTAAACAGGTCAACATTCACAAGGCTGCAGGGCCAGATGGATTACCAGGACATGTACTCAACTGGAAAGTGTCTTCACTGACATTTTCAACCTCTCCCTTACCGAGGCTGTAATACCAACATGTTTCAAGCAGACCACCATAGTCCCTGTGCCCAAGAACGCCAAGGTTAGCTGCCTAAATGAAAACCGAACAGTAGCACTCACATCTGTAACCATGAAGTGCTTTGAAAGGCTGGTCATGGCTCACATCAACACCATCATCCCCGAAACCCTAGACCCACTCCAATTCGCAAACCGCCCCAACAGATCTATAGATGATGCAATCTCTATTGCACTCCACACTGCCCTTTCTCACCTGGACAAAAGGAACACCTATGTGAGAATGCTGTTCACTGACTACTAGCCCTCAAAGCTCATCACTAAGCTAAAGATCCTGTGACTAAACACCTCCCTCTGCAACTGCCTCCTGGACTTCCTGATGGGCCGCCCCCAGGTGGTAAGGGTAAGCAACAACATATCTGCCACACTGATCCTCAACACGGGGGCGTCTCAGGGGTGTGTGCTTAGTCCCCTCCTGTACTCCCTGTTTACCCACGACTGCGTGGCCAAGCAAGACTCCAACACTATAATTAACTTTGCTGACGACACAACAGTGGTAGGCCGACAATGGTGAGACAGCCTATAGGGAGGAGGTCAAGGCAACTGGTAGCGGAGCGCTAAGTCTAGGTCCAAAAGGCTCCTTACCAGCTTCTACCCCCAAGCCATTAATTATGGCTGATAGTATATTACCGCCACACCGTGGTCATGAGCCATGAAGGGAGTCAAATTCCACGTGACCATTTAGTCACGGTAATTAGGCTTCTCCAGGCTCTGATTCTGTTGATGGTCATTAGTAGCCTACCAAACTTGCTAACTGCCTGGTACTCAGCACTCTTGTCCCTCTAATCACTCTGACATCAATTGAAATGTAATTGAAAATCTGAGCTCATGTTGCGCAGCATTTCTATAGGCTATGCAATTGCACTAGAAAATAGAGTGATGGCCTCGATTTAAAAGAGGAGCTTTCAGCTTTCTATAGGCTAAGCCTAATATATTAATTTTTTCAACTTTCCTTATATTAAGCACATTGCTTATCTTTACAAGAGGAGTATAGCCTACCTGACTGGCATGAAAATTAACCATGGGAAAAGCATCCTTCATTCGCTTTTTAAGTGCATAGAAGACATGTTTTTTCCCGCTGCCCCTGTTTGGAGACAGGTGCATGATACTGTTCCATTCTAAATCCAAACAAATTTCACACATATATTATTTAGTATATGTAAAGACAAGATTAAATCAAGAATAGTCTGATGGGTGGCAATATTTCTTGCGACTTTTTCGAATCATAGTCATATACCTCATGTAGCCTAGCCCATAGGTCTATATGTTTTGATAAGGTTTGTATCACAACTAAAGTGGCCAAATAACCTCTTAAAATGAAGCACATTAATCCGCTTTACGAGGGGTGTAGAGCCTAACTGGCATACATAAGTAGCGCTTGAGTTTCAAGTTTGGGGAAGATCATTTTCACCATAAAAATGCATCTTTATAATAAAAGCATTACATGCATAATCTAATTTGATAATGGTGTTTTCCCGCTAATGGAACATTTGCGCTTGTAGCCTACTGCCATGTGCGCATTCCTGCGTTCATAATGTGAAGAAATAGCATAATAGGTTATCAACATTTTAAGCTAAACATTCTGATTTGTTCAGTCAGCCCCATTGTGTAAAGATGCTAGTGGTTGTATTAATTTGGGATCTATAATACCCCCAACTATCCCAGACTATGTTTGGAATATTCATTTCTCTCACAGAACAGAATAGGCCAACTTTTGTACTATGGGGGATAGTAGATTGACATTAGGCCTACTCATCTTGTTGGCTGACGAAAAGTAAATGTGGACAGTTCTTCCAATATCTTCAATATGCACCTCAGAATTGGATAAGAATGTGCGCAGTTGCATCCCCAATGTGTCTGTCTTCACTTGTAGCCTGTGAGAAAGACCCGATCCTGTAATGGAGAGCCATGTGAGTGAGAGGTGTTTCGGAGCACGCAGCACTCAGGAGGAAGGGCACAACGCAAAACTCTGGGCCAATGGCACAACAGCCACTGGCCGCAAAAAAGCATGGATTTTTTTAAGGTGTATTACGGCCACAGAAAGAGGATGCCGCCGTGAAATTCGAGGCATTATCAAATGTGTAAGAATATTTTGAAGATAAATACACAATGCAGAGGACTAAAGGTCAAGAGGACTAAAAGTCAATAGAGTACTAACGATCAATGGAAAGAGTTTTTTCTGTAATAGGGAATAAATTAGCAATGGGTCAGAGACATGGGAGGAATTTGTCTATACATTGAGCCTGAAATGGGATACTTGTTATTTGGCCATTGGCCCATTTTTATTTGCAAGAAATTCTAATTGGTCAACCACAGGCTAGGGTTGAGTTATAAAACTACATCCTGTCCTTTGTTCTGTGAGGAGAGAATCACTGAGGACAGGGGAGAATGAACGTCTACCTCTCAGCATAACAACATATGATTTGTCCTCTTTGAATAAAATTATTTTTCTCCCCTGATTTGCTTTAGGGTCTGTGTTATTGAAGAGTAACATTAACTGCTAACACTTGGTGCCGTGACCCGGATGAATTGGTTGTGACCAACAACAAGGGAAACCTCAACTGTGTGTTGATCCAGGGAAAGAAAGAGAGAGGGCTGAGCGCAACCCACGGGATTCAACTCTTAATCTCCTGATTAACTGCTAACATATTGCTGGGTGAGTCTAGGCCGATGTCATTTAAAATAACCAATACAGGTTCAAATTAGTGCATGCAATGAATGATACGTATCTGTGATGTATAAGGTTCGAGTCCTTTGTTCTGTTACAGGGTTTAGTCCTTTGTTTGCTCTGTTACAGGTTTGTTAAATCTCTATTATAGGGGTTCAAGTCCTCTATTAAAAGGTTTGAGTCCTTTTTGTGAAACCTTCTTGTTGCATAGAAGTGAGTTGCTAGTTGAGTTCCAATTTTTACACGTGTGGGTAATGTAAGCCTTGTAAGCCTTCAACAAGCTTTTGAAGTGAACACAGGTTTTATGGGTAACCAGGCCCAAAAGAAACAATTTGTGTTCTCGAAGATAAGAGGTTTGAGTCCTCAAGGGGTTATATATATATATATATATATATATATATATTTTTTTTTTTTGGGGGGGGGGGTTAAATAAATATATAAACATATAGATATATTATACAACTTTTGAAGTTAATATAATGCTGTTGTTAAGTGACAAAACCACTCTGGAGAAGAGTATAACAGCTCCTCCGGATGTGAGCATGAAAAATATTTTACATTACTGTCTAGTGATTTGAAGAACCATTTCAAGTAGAGAAGTGTAGGAAAGAGATAATAAAGAAATACTCTGTCATTGTTGACAAACATGGAATAGGGAATCTGTCTGATATACAAAAAGCTTGGGAAAATTACAGAGAATGTCTACCTCATTCACAAAAACCCTATGGTCTTTGATATTATTAGCCGGAATAAGAAAAAGGGATTCGAAATTATTGTTTGATAACCGTGATAGGACATTGCAGAGAGATAAAGATAGTTTGAGAGTTCTTGGTGAACAGATAAACATCTTGAAAGGAGAAATTCAACAATTACAGGCAAGGGTCGTAAAAGCAGACTTGGCCCCCACCTGTGGACCCTTTGTTCCCTCAATCTACCCTCAGGCTGAGTTGCGCAAGGATGATCGGGTTTCAAGCATCTGGTCAGCATTGCCTAGCTTTCGGAACAACCCTACTTATTGGCCAGAAACACTCTGAATTTACGAATCTGACAGCACAGTTGCAGTCACCAACGCTCTGGATAACAAAGCAGCCTAACCAGCTTTGCTAGGGCGAATAATGTTCAGTGAGCTGTTCTCTCTCTTAGATGTCTGGAAGTAGCTGGAAAGTTAGTACAGAACGCAAGGATCAACCCTTAAAGAGATGGGTGGGTCAAAAGCTTAAGAGGGTGTGAACAATGCTGAATAGGTGGAGACAAAGGTCTCTCCAATAATTACTTTAATTACTTTCCCATTGTTTCCTCAAATGCAGTGTATGATATACAATTTTGTAGCTCTGAGTCTCTACTTTTATCCAATGTAAAAAAACTGAAATTCTAATGTTGCTACATAAGACCGAATCCAGGTGGTGAGTCACATTTTAAGTATATTTCTTTTTAAAATGGTCTGGGGGGAGTGTAAGAATATTTCGAAGATAAATACACAGATGACTAACGGTCAAGATGCAGATGACTAACGGTCAAGAGGACTAAAAGTCAATAGAGTACTAACGATCAATGGAAATAGTGTTTTTCTGTAATAGGGAATTATTGAGCAATGGGTCAGAGACATGGGAGGAATTTGTCTATACATTGAGCCTGAAATAGGAATCTTTTTATTTCGCCATTGGCTGAAGGAGTTGGGTTATAAAACTGCATCCTGTCCCTTGTTCTGTGGAGAGAATCACTGAGGACAGGGGAGAATGAACATCTACTTCTGTCACGATCTTCAAACGGGACAGACCAAGATGCAGCGAGGGTTCCAGTATACATACTTTATTTTAAATGCAACGTAACTGGCAAAACAATAAACATATAAAGACCGTAACCAATAAACATGTAAACATAATCAATGACCCACAAAACCCCAGTGAAAAGCACAAACATATATATGGTTCCCAATTAGAGGGAACGACAATCAGCTGACTCTAATTGGGAACCATCAACCCAACATAGAAATATATCACCTAGAACAAAAAACCCTCCTAAACAAAACACAAACTAAACACGCCAGCCTGTTAACCCAGGCCTGGACGTGACAACTTCTCAGAGTAACATCTATGATTTGATCACTTGAATAAACCTATTTTTCTCTCCCTGATTTGCTTTGGGGTCTGTTATTGAAGAGTAACATCAACTGCTAACAAGTGCTTGTCAAATTGTGAATGAGAGACTGATGTAGTGTGTACAGCCTGAGCAAAAAACAAAGCAGAGCTCATGCCTTTCAAGCAACTTTTTTCCAATCATAATTAGTGTGGCATCATGCAGCCTTACAATGTATTAAAAATCCAAACATATAGCCCAACGTTTGTAAAACAACTAAAGTTACATTAATAACTCTAAATTAAGCATATAGGAGTACCTATTTCTTTGTTAACCGCTCAACCCGGAATAGCCGCATATTAGCACTCCATCAAATCGTTCTGAGAAAATATCCTTTCTAGTTTATTCAGCTTTGTTCAATTGTATTCTTCATACTATAAAATAATGTAAAATAATGGCAAGGAATTCTAAGCAAATCTTGCCTACTAAATGAACTAGTGTAGCCCACAGCCATTTGGCATAGCCAGATCAGGACCTAACATAAGGACAACTCAGAGTATGCTATTCTGTTCTTCTGAAATAGACTACATTTTATTCATATCATGCTTCTTTAGACCTGTCTAAAATAAATCATGGATTTATTGTGAAGGTAGAGATGCAAAGAAAAAGCCATATCTCAGACTGGCCAATAAGAAGAAAAGATTAAGATGGGCAAATGAACACAGACACTGGACAGAGGAACTTTGCCTAGGAAGGCCAGCATTCCGGAGTCGCCTTTTCACTGTTGACGTTGAGACTGGTGTTTTGTGGGTACTGTTTAATGAAGCTGCCAGTTGAGGACTTGTGAGGTGTCTGTTTCTCAAACTAGACAGTCTAATGTACTTGTCCTCTTGCTCAGTTGTGCCCTGGGGCCTCCCAATCCTCTTTCTATTCTGATTAGAGCCAGTTTGCGCTGTTCTGTGAAGGGAGTAGTACACAGCGTTGTACGAGATCTTCAATTTCTTGGCTATTTCTCGCATGGAATAGCCTTCATTTCTCAGAACAAGAATAGACTGACGAGTTTCAGAAGAAAGTTCTTTGCTTCTGGCCATTTTGAGCCTGTAATCGAACCCACAAATGCTGATGCTCCAGATACTGAAGTCCTCTAAAGAAGGCCAGTTTTATTGCTTCTTTAATTAGCACAACAGTTTTCAGCTGTGCTAACAGAATTGCAAAATGGTTTTCTAATGATCAATTAGCCTTTTAAAATTATAAACTTGGATTAGCTAACACAACGTGCCATTGGAACACAGGAGTGATGGTTGCTGATAATGGGCCTCTGTACGCCTATGTAGATATTCCATAAAAAATCTGCTGTTTCCAGCTACAATAGTCATTTACAACATTAACAAAGTCTACACTGTATTTCTGATCAATATGATGTTATTATAATGGACAAAAAATGTGCTTTTCTTCAAAAAACAAGGACATTTCTAAGTGACCCCAATCTTTTGAACGGTAGTGTATATTTTTTAAATAACTGATATAATTGTATATATGAGTGCATTCTAAGATTTTTTTGTTGTTGTTGAAATTTTACAATAAATTGAATACCCAAATCAGGGTCTATTCCCTTTCAATTCCAGTCAATTCAGGAAGTACACTGAAATTCCAATTCCAATTACCTTCAATGCTTTGAAATTATGAACATTTGTAAAAATCTGATCAATTTTTTTAAAATCCAATAGTTTGGAGTATCTTCATCCATTGTCCAATTGTTGCATTTATTATAATAGTTTTTAAAACCTTTCAAAAATGTTGATGATTGTTGCTAGAGGAATGGGGGTAATTATGAATGCTCTTAGTGATGATTAATTGAAGGCCTCTGGTATTTGGCCTCGGACATTGGTCAGACAACATGATGCATTAGTTAATGTACAGTAGATAGATAGAATGGAAGTGTGTGTGTGTCAAATCAAATGAAACTGTATTTGTCACATGCTTTGTAAACAACAGTTGTAGACTAACAGTGAAATGCTTACTTTCTGGTTATTTTCCAACAATGCTTAAAAATAGAAATGTGTGTTAGTGTGTGAGAGAGAGAGAAAGAAAGAGAGAGGGCGAGAGAATAATGAGGTAAGTGATACAAATTGATGACACAACAGAAACACGAAAGGTTGGAGGAGCAAATAATCTTTGGCGTGTGGACATGAGCAGATAGAGGGACTCACAGATTGAGCTGGCATTGAAAGTAAAAGCCCTAACAGCCAGTTAACTCTATTTGAAAACTGTACTTAAAACTGTACTTAAAACTGTACTTAAAACTGTACTTAAAACTGTACTTAAAACTGTACTTAAAACTGTACTTAAAACTGTACTTAAAACTGTACTTAAAACTGTACTTAAAACTGTACTTAAAACTGTACTTGCATTTCCGTCTTTGTCTTCACAGCAACTTTTTTCTTTTCAGCATTTGTCGCTCCCTCAATCTCACCTCTCTCTCTTTTTCTCTCTCTGCCTTTCTGTGTACTTCTTTTTCTACTCTTTCTTTCTTCATCTTTTTTTCTCTCTCTTCTTGCTAACAAAGTGTTCCCCTCCATCCCTTCCTCTCTTGTTCTATCATCTATCTAGCTAGTCCTTTGTCTTTCTTTCTCTCTCTCTCTATCTCTCTCTCTCTCTCTCTCTCTCTCTCTCTCTCTCCCTCTCTCTGCCTACATCCCTCCCTCCCTCCCTTCTTCCAACCTTCCTTTATTTATCTCTCTCACAAACCCCCATCATGTAGCTCCTCTACTCTGTACTCCTCCTCTGTAGCAATAGGATGCGCATCTTTGGTCTCCCTGTCCTGGCCCTGTACCTGCTCCCTCTGCCGTCTCTGTGTGGGCATTTGGGAACCGCAGTCTGTGTGGCATCCAGCTGGTCAAAGCTCTGCTGTTGGTCTGTGGAGAGAAGGGGCTGTTCTACCAGCATGGGAGACAGGTCAGAGAGGACAACATAGGCCTGTGTAATGTTGTGTGTGTGTCTCTGTTGTGTGTGTCTCTGTGTCTATAAGTGCCTGTTTCTGTGTAACTGGGTACCTTGTTTTCAACCTTAACAGGTATCATCCAGTGGAGGTTGGTGGGAGGAGCTATAGGAGTACTGGCTCATTGTAATGGCCGGAATGGAATTAATGGAATGGTATCAAACACATCAAACATATGGAAATCACATGTTTGACTCCGTTCCATCAATTCCATTCCAGCCATTACAATGAGCCCATCCTACTATAGCTCCTCCCACCAGCCTCCACTTGCATCATGATGAGGGAAATAGCCCCTTTCCAAATGGGAACCAGGGTGATTCTGGAGAATGAAGAGGGGGAGAGATGGAGAGAGATAAGGGCCACAGACTGTTAAAGAGGGGCTACTGAAACTACTATGACCTGGAAAACTACTGCAATACTTAGGAACGCTGTTGCTGTACTAGTTTGAAGCCCAAAGGCCAACAAGCACAGAACACTTTGAGACAGATTTAGCATCGGTTTACACCAATGCAAAGTTTGCAAAGTCCCCAAAGAATATACAGTCGTGGCCAAAAGTTTTGAGAATGACACAAATATTAATTTCAACAAAGTTTGCTGCTTCAGTCTTTAGATATTTTTGTCAGATGTTACTATGGAATACTGAAGTATAATTACAAGCATTTCATAAGTGTCAAAGGCTTTTATTGACAATTACATGAAGTTGATGCAATCCGCCCTGGCATGCTGTCAATTAACTTCTGGGCCACATCCTGACTGATGGCAGCCCATTCTTGCATAATCAATGCTTGGAGTTTGTCAGAATTTGTGGGTTTTTGTTTGTCCACCCGCCTCTTGAGGATTGACTACAAGTTCTCAATGGGATTAAGGTCTGGGGAGTTTCCTGGCCATGGACCCAAAATATCGATGTTTTGTTCCCCGAGCCACTTAGTTATCACTTTTTCCTTATGGCAAGGTGCTCCATCATGCTGGAAAAGGCATTGTTCGTCACCAAACTGTTCCTGGATGGTTGGGAGAAGTTGCTCTCGGAGGATGTTTTGGTACCATTCTTTATTCATGGCTGTGTTCTTAGGCAAAATTGTGAGTGAGCCCACTCCCTTGGCTGAGAAGCAACCCCACACATGAATGGTCTCAGGATGCTTTACTGTTGGCATGACACAGGACTGATGGTTGCGCTCACCTTGTCTTCTCCGGACAAGCTTTTTTCCGGATGCCCCAAACAATCGGAAAGGGGATTCATCAGAGAAAATGACTTTATCCCAGTCCTCAGCAGTCCAATCCCTGTACCTTTTGCAGAATATCAGTCTGTCCCTGATGTTTTTCCTGGAGAGAAGTGGCTTCTTTTCTGCCCTTCTTGACACCAGGCCATCCTCCAAAAGTCTTCACCTCACTGTGCGTGCAGATGCACTCACACCTTCCTGCTGCCATTCCTGAGCAAGCTCTGTACTGGTGGTGCCCCGATCCCACAGCTGAATCAACTTTAGTAGACGGTCCTGGCGCTTGCTGGACTTTCTTTGAACCGTTCTCCTTGAAGTTCTTGATGATCCGATAAATGGTTGATTTAGGTGCAATCTTACTGGCAGCAATATCCTTGCCTGTGAAGCCCTTTTTGTGCAAAGCAATGATGACGGCACGTGTTTCCTTGCAGGTAACCATGTTTGACAGAGGAAGAACAATGATTCCAAGCACCACCCTCTTTTTGAAGCTTCCAGTCTGTTATTCAAACTCAGCATGACAGAGTGATCTCCAGGCTTGTCCTCGTCAACACTCACACCTGTGTTAACGAGAGAATCACTGACATGATGTCAGCTGGTCCTTTTGTGGCACGGCTGAAATGCAGTGGAAATGTTTTGGGGGGATTTAGGTCATTTGCATGGCAAAGAGGGACTTTGCAATTAATTGCAATTCATCTGATCACTCTTCATGACATTCTGGAGTATATGCAAATTGCCATCATACAAACTGAGGCAGCAGACTTTGTTAAAAGTAATTTTTGTGTCATTCAACATTTTCGGCCACATAAATGACATGGGTCAACATATGAGGATAAAAAGTTTGAAAGTCAATTCACATGGGAACAATAAAATAGTGTACAGTCATAAGTATTTGTTATAATAAATGCAGGATATTCAATCATCGAAACGTGAAAAAATATAATCTTCAGGAATAAATACACATGTAGATTTATTGGCAGGAAAAGTTTTTATTTTGAGCAGGATCTTTCAAATAGCATTTGTAAGGTTTTCATCCCCAAAAGGTAGTTACTTCCTGCCTTTGCTAGTGGGAGATTTCCGAGGAAGCAGACTGGTGTGAATGGTATTGGCAGGTTGGAAGGCCCAGCGGTGTTGTTGTAGGCACGTTATTGGGGACATGAGCAGAACTCCACAAGGGAAAATGGAGTCCCTACAGAAAGCAAGTACAAGATGGGTGTCAGGGATGGAGCGGCAGTATTATCATAAGGAGACGTGTACTTGGAAAACGGAGAAGGAATGGAGGGAAAGAGAGAGAGAGAAAAGGTCTAAGAGAGTGAGGGAAGAAGAGGGTGAGCTTGAGTCGGGTTAAAAATGGTGGAAAAAGGGAGATGGTTTGTCAACGAAGAGTGGTAGAAAGTGTAAGTAGAAGGAGCTGAAGACACGAGGAGAAATGGAAGTGAATGAGGTTAAAGTATCGGAGGTGGTAGGTGCGGTAAAGTTATCGGAGAACGAGGTATGCACCGAGGATCAGGATGAAGTCTGTGACAGTAGGAGTGAAGTTTATGGAAAAAGTGGACACTTGCCTTTTGGCTGATCCATTTGTGGTTTCATGGTGGGTGAAAAAAGAGTTGGGTCATGTGGAATCGGTGAGGGTAACTAGAAGTCGTCTAGTGATAATTGTTTGTGTTTCTGTTGGGCAGAGGAAGACTGCGCTCAAAGTTAAACGAATGGGGGCAAGAAAAGTGAATTGTTTCGTTCTCAAGAAAAGGGCACCAATGAAAGGAGTGATAACTGGGGTAGCAGTAGATATAAACGTTAGGGGGCAAAGATTCCCTGTGTATGTGATGCTTGTCGTTTGATGCGACGCAGAAAGGGTGGCAAGAGTGGAAAACAAGAGTCATTGTCTGTTCTTTAAAATTTTGAAGTTGAGTCTTTGCCTGACAAAGTTAAGTTAGGATATATAAGTTATCCTATACGAGCGTCTGTGCCGAGTACATGAAGACTTTACAGGTGTCAAGCTTACGGGCATGTGGCAGCAGTGTGTAGGAGGAAGGGTCCAAGGTGTGAAAAATGTGCAGAAGGGCATGAGACAAAGGATTGTGTAGTACTGGGGAAAGTAGTGGAATGTGTTAATTGTAGGGGTGCCCATGGATCTGGGGTTCAGAAATGTCCCGTGCGAGAGAGGTAGGTTAAGGGTTCCAGGGTTAGAGTAGAGCAGAAGTTGTCATATACTGAGGCAGTGAAGAAAGTAGAGGAAGATTAAACGGGAGTAGTGAGAGTAGTAGAGATATACCAGTACACAGGGATAGGCCAAAAAGTGAAATAAGTTTCAGTATGATTGGATTTTTAGCATTTATAGCAATGGTTATTAATTGTACTGCAGGGATGCATCGGAAGTCTCCGAAAATTGAGGTTGTGGTGGCAGCTGCAGAGAGGTATATGGGTGTGCGAGACTTGACAGCAGAAAACTTACAGGATGTGTTAAATGGTGATGTCCCATCCTTTCAGTGTGATGGCATGAGGTAGGAACAAATACATTTAATTAGTGGAGTAGGGGGGTGTTAATTTTATTTAATATAATTTAGAAATTTGTGAGTATAGTGTTAGATGGTAGGGTATTTATTTAGTAAAACAATTTTTTTCAATTAAAGTATAGGGGAGTTGTACTCCAGTCTAGTAGGTGGCGGTAATGAAACAAATTGGATGCCAACCGCCGTTTAAAACTCATGGAAGAAGAAGAAGTAGAAGAAGTCATCACCAAAATTAGCCCGAGCAATGTAAAACGTCATTTCCCGTCGGCCCTTGTTTCAAGTGAAGGGAAGTAAAATGTCGGCGATCGATGGGATGGGCCTCTTATTGTGCTTTTAACAATAGTTCAACCTTTAATACTGTATTTTAAACGACAATTTCACGTTTTAGAAAATAAACGTTAGTTGAAGATTGTGGATTTAAACGGACGAAACATATACCTGGATCTAAGGTATGTATTTCACTGGTGTAGCTAGGAGGAGAGCTAACGTTAGCATACCTGGCTAGCTAGCTAACGTTACTGCTATTTCTGGCAGGTCTGGTTAGCTAGCGACGAATCTGATTCCAGTGAAAACATGTGACCATTGTAACTCGTTTCAGTGATCAAGTGTATTTGCTAGTTAAGTTAGTTATGTAGTTTGCCAGCCGGATCAACTGGTGTTGCAACAACAGACGAGAGTGCGGCCTGATCCAGGTATTTTGCAACAGCTAACGTTAGTCAGCCACTACCAGTTAATGCAATGGCTAATTAGATAACGTTAGCTAGCTAACATCGTCACACACTACACTGCAAGATTCTTCAAAATTTGACATAAGTTATGTCTCTTCAGACAGACTCCAGCGAAGAGGAAACAGAGAAGGATGAAGAAAGGAGTAGGACGAGGTTGAGGTGTTACCAAGGTGGTAGGGAGAACCCAGATGGCGAGCTGGTGAGTGTTATTGTGTGTTTTTTAAAGCTCTTCCATTGACTGTAGCAGCGATTAATGTGTGTGTTTGTCTGTCTGTCCCCTTCATATAGGGAGCTGCCATTACTGCAACCCCCGAAACACTTTCCTGCCTGGTCTCTCTTCACTGCTCTCCACAGAATCTCCTCGACAGGTAATGCCGGCACACACTACATTACTTTTAAAATCTTTACTGTAATTTTTTGTCCTGCCAACGTAGTGGTTCGCACACTAAACTAAGTGGCAGAGACGGGGGTCACACACTATAAAATTCTTCCCTTGGTCGTGAGGATTTGCGATACCACGCTGTCTCGCGAAAATTATGTAATTCGATTAGCTAGAACGTGCTGTGGCTCAAAGCCGCCTCAACGTTTTCAGTCAGACATTCACGCTTGCCATACAGAGTTGAAATGTCAAGCCAATACATTTTGAATTGAATAACATTGCTTGTCAACTTCAGAGCTGTAATGATTTGACGCTTTGGTTAAAGCCAAGTACAAATGCATGCTAGTAGTAGTCATCACTCTTGTTTAAGAGTACACATTCTGGCTGATGCGATACGTCATCATCACTGGGAGGATCTCATTGGGTATTGCTGATCACCGTTCTCAACTTGTCGTTAAACATCTCACACTACAAGAGCATTGCAGATTTTGTGACGTTAAAATCCAACATTTTAGAAAATATTGGGAAGTCTCAGACTGGATCGGTAGTCCTCATATTTCTTCTGACTCGCTCACATTAACTTCTCAGGGAGCAGCTCCCGAGGTGACGGTTTTGGAGAGCCTGGCGTGCCCAAAGTAAAATGCCTCCCATTCAGGCCCAGAAAATAGGATATGCATATATTTAGTACCATTGGATAGGAAACACTCTGAATTTTCCAAAACTGTTAACCATTTGTCTGTGAGTGAAACAGAACGGATATGGCAGGCAAAACCCAGAGGAATTTCTGTCCTGGAAAAAGTGATTTTGACACATTGCTCATTTGGGAACCCCTCCCTCATGAAAATGACCATATAAGGGCATATGAATGCAGTACACGTCGCTTCCTTATGATGTCAACAGCCTNTGGAGATTTATGGATAAAATACATTACTTTTTCTAACAAAAGAACCATGGATTGTCTTCGTTGGACACTTAGGATGACCTCAGCAGAAGTTCTTCAACAGGTAATTGATTTGTTTTCGCTGTGAAATGTGTTATGTGTGTGCCACGCTGGCTAATGAATTCATGGCTATGAGAAAGTATGTGAGGTGCTGCCCTCAAACAATCAAATGTAGTGCTTTCGCCGTAAAGCCTTTTTGAAATCTGACAACGCTGTGATATTGCCAAGAAACAGAGCTTTTGATGAGTATGAAACACTTGTATATTGGTGGATGTTTAATAATTCAACTTTGGGAGCGACCCACCGCTCCCTGTGAAGTTAAACGAGCATCGGTGACAGCCGCGAGCCTCGAGTAGGCAACAACATGGGTATTTTGTCTCAGATTTCAAACTCTTCTGGGACAGCTAAATTGGGGCCAAAATCACATGACTGGCTAAAGAGAGGATGTCAGAGTGAAAAGTAAGCTGAAATGTATGGGAGAGTGAGAGACCCTATATAATGAATTACATAACAGGGAATTTAGATGTGCCAGTTCCACTATGCGTGGTTTCATGAGTGATGTATTTGTATTCCAGTTCTGACCTTGAAGTGGAGTTGACAGCTGAGGTAGGAGTGGAAGGCTCGTCACTGCTCAGTATCCTGTCCACTGTCACCCCTGGTATAGGCAGCAGGAAGACAGGTAAATACTTTGTACCAACTCTAATACACACATACAGTACTCTACTTCCCCCAAACACACACACACACTTGACAGATTGTGGGCCCCCGGGGGTTGATAAAGGCCTAACATTTCTTGTCTCATCTTTCAGGGTTGCTCTTTGATCCCCGGCCCTCAGTATCCCTCCTCCACCCACAACCCCAGGCTCCAGGGAGTTCTGGACTGCAGCTTGCCCCAGTCCCAGCTCCCATCCTGGCCATGGACTTAACTCGAATCCCAGGCCTTAAAGGGATGCCTGCTGTCCCTCCTCCTCACGGGATCACAGAGACTGCCAAGAGCCCCCTGCCCTCCTCCACATCTCCCTCCTCCCCTTCCTCCTCTCCCGCCTCCCCACCTTCCTCTTCATCCTCCTCTCCTGGCGCTGTGGCAACCAGCTACCACAACGATATCCAGGAGGGAAGGGCCAACAGCATGATGATGGGTGACGTGGTGTCCTCCACTTCCGCCTCCCTGGCTCCCCCCACCTCTCACTCTGACCCCCCTTTCTCCTCCTCTGATCCCTTGTTATGCCTCTCACCCCCTGTGGGCACCGATGGACAAAAAGAGCGCGAGACGGAGATCTATGACCCATTTCACCCCACGGAAGGAGAGAGGGAGGAAGGAGCGGAGGAGGAGGAAAGGGAAAAGTACGACCCCTTTGATCCGACCGGCTCGCCCCCCTCAGAGAGGGAGGAAGAGGAGCGAAAGACAGGGGGAGGGAGGGAGAGAGGGAACAGCGTGAGCAGCACGGGGAGTGATGCCAGAGGGAAGAGAAGGAAGGCAGAGACGGGGAGGACAGGAGGAGAGGAGAAAGACAATGCTCCTCCAGACTCCACGGACGCTCTCTCTGTTCCCCCGCTCTCACCGCGCTCCCTCCCTCTCCCCCTTCGGAGGAGGCTGGACAGAACCAAAGAGCCCCGGGTGAAAGTACGGGACAGGAGAGAGAAGGGGAACCACTCGGACCACTCTGAGATTGAGGAGGGTGAGATCGTTGGGGCCACCGATAGGGACGGAGGAAAGACGGAGCAGAGATGCCAGGAAGGAGTCCTTCCTCTCGTCCTCCCAATCTCTTCCGGCAGTCCTTTCCTTCACAGGGGAGCCAAGCCGGAGAGGATCCTGAGGGTGTTGGAAGGGGATAGCTTTGTGTCGGTGCGGGCTGAAGGGGACTGGGCGGGGCTGGTGATGCCTGGCAGGGAGGATGGGGAGCCCATGGAGGAGGAGGAGGAGGTAGTGGTGGTCGGGGCAGGAGATTTGAGGAGGAAGCTGGTCAGCCGACGTAAGGCGAGATACTGCTCCTCTTTCCCCTCTTCCCTCTCGCCTCAGCACCTCCCACCATCTCCTCCCACCGTCCCTCTGCCCCCCTCCCCGCTCACTGCCGAGAAGGACAAGAGCCGCAAGTCTTCCAAGAGCTCCAAGGAGAGGGAGCGGCGCAAGCGAAAGGAGTGCAAGGTAGGGGAGGAGGAGGAGGAGGAGAGGAGGAGGAGGAGGAGGAAGAAACGGAAAGAAAAGGAGGATGGTGGTGGAGAGAAGAGTGGTGAGAGGAAGGAAAGACACAGGGAGAGGGGGCGGCGGAGTGAGAAAGAGAAGAAAACAAAGGTGGAGGAGAGAGGGAGGAGCAGCAGAAGCGACAGCAGGAAGAGGAAGAAGAGACAACGGAGCACCCCGGAATCTTCAGCACGCCCTCGCTCACAAAACTCCTCAGTGCAGCAGGCCCACGGGGGCCGCTCCTGGTCAAACACTTCAGAGGACCGACACAGAGAGAGAGACGGGGACAGAGACAGAGAGAATAACAGAGACCGGTACAGAGATGGCGAACGAGACAAGGACAGAAAGAAAGATGACACCCGGAGAAGGGAGAGCGATGGATACTCCAGCCGGATAAAGAGGGAAAGAGAGCGAGACGGCGTCCGCGAATCGACCAGCCGAGAAAGAGGCAGCTCCAAGAGGTCCAAAGGAAGCATAGAACGAAGGCACCGGGAAAGGGACCGGCACCAGGACAGAGAAAGGCACAGAGAAAGGCACCAGGACAGAGAAAGGGACAGGGAGAGACGTCGAGATGGTCGACCCGTGGTGCCGCCGTCCATCCAGGATCTCAATGGCTCTGACTTGTTCGCCATCAAGCGCACCATCACGGTCACCACAACCACCACCACTACCCTCCCCGGTTCCCCCCCGCTGCCTCCATCCTCCCCCCGCAGCCCCTCCCAGGGCTCTGAAAAGCCCTACAAGAGGAAGAAGAAGAGCCGTCGGCGCTCGGACGAAGAGTTAGAAGACAGCATGGGCCGGCGTGGGAGCCGCTCCCTCTCGCCTCCGTCTCATTACCATGGCTATGACTCGGACCACTTCTCAGACAAACTGGAGATAGACATGCACTCTCTGGATGGGGAGGCTCTGGATTCAGACTACCCCTCTATAGAAGACTCCCCACCCCCTCCCCAGCCTCTGGAACCCACTGCCCCCAGCACCAAATCCAAGACCGCTACCAAACCTGGACGCCACCACTTCAAGAAGAAATCCCGAACGGGCAAGAAAGCTGGTCAGTCCGAGTCGTCCTCTTCCTCCTTGGTTCGACCCAAAGGCAAGGGGCTCTCCACCTCCTCACTCTCCCCAACCCAGGCCACCTCCGGCATGGCCTCCGCCCCTGCCACCCTCCCCTCGGCCAAACGAGGGCGGAAGATAGGGAAGGAGAAAGAGCGTGGGGGAAAAGGAGGAAAGAAAGAGTCTGGTCGGTCTGGCAGGTCCAAGAAATTAAGTGGGGGTGGGAGGAAAGCCAAGCTGCAGTCCAAAGTGTCAGTGCTGGTGCGTGAGGGCGTGAGCAGCACCACGGGGGGCCCGGTGGGCTCGGGGAAGCTGGGCATGGAGCTCCTTGGGGTGGGCGGGCCAGTAGGGGGCTCTGGGGTGCCGGTGGTGGGAGGCTCCATTGCGGTGGTCTTTAGGAGGGACAATGAGAGCAGGTCTCCGTTCCTCAAGCCCTGCTCTGAGCCTCTATTGCTGAGTGGACGCAACAAGGACCTGGGGAAGTTGGGCAAACGTAGTTCCCTGGCCGTTCCACCTTCTTCCTCGCTTGCTAATCCCACGGTGGCAGCGCTGAAGTCCAAGAAGGCCAAGCCCAGCTCTACCACCTCCACATCCTCCTCGGCGTCTTCACCCTCATCGTCCCTAGCAACCAAGCGTAGGCGGCGGCTGGCGAAGAAGACGCGGGGAGAGAAAGGCTTAGCCAGTGGTTTGACGGACGTGGATGGCGCCATGGCCAACTGTAGCTCTGAGGGCGGCGGCTGGGGTGGGACTTCCTCCGACATCCAATCAGGAGTGGGGGCTAAACCCTCCAGTCCGCACTCTGGTCCAGCTGGTCCAACCCCTTCCTCATCCTCTTCATCATCCTCTTCCACCAATGTCCTCCCCCCGTCCTCGTCACCCCCCCACACCCCTCCACCCTCCGTCACCGCCTCGCGTGATGCTCGGGAGTCGTCTCCCGACTCTCAGACAGTGGACAGCAGCTGTAAGACCCCTGAGCCCTCCTTCCTACCCGAGGACTGCCCCGCTCAGACCCAGAGCACCCTCAACCTGCCCCCCTCCAGTCCCTCGTCCCTACCCTCCTCCCAGGGGGGAGGCCTCTCACAGTACGGCCCCTCCAATATGAAGCCCCTCCTTCTGGACGAAGGCCCCAAGTCCCTGGCCTCACCCCCATGTTCCTCCTCATCTGGATCTGCCCTCGCCTCGCTCTCCCTTCCTCTTTCCTCCACAGACCCCTCCTCCTCTTCCTCCTCTTCTGTTTCTTCCTCCTCTGCCAACAAGCTGCCACCGCTGCCTCCTCCCCCTCTTGCTGCCCCTACCCTCCCCTGGAGTCTGCAGACAGGAGTGGACTGCACGGCCGGAGGAGTTTTAGCATGTAAGTCTCTGTCACTAGCATTCATTATAATAATGTCAAGTGAAGTTTTGGTAAATTTTTGTGTATTTCTGTTGCTACTATGAAGTGTATATAATATGTATGAGGTTTTACTAACCCCATGGTCTCTGTATTTCAGTGACAGCTCTGCTGTTTAAAATGGAAGAGGCCAATATCGCAAGTAGAGCCAAAGCCCAAGAGTTCATCCATGCTACAAGCCAGGTGTGTGTGTCTTTGAGTAATTATATTCCTTCATGCGTGTGTGTCTAAACTATGAAATAACACATATGGAATCATGTAGTAACCAAAAAAGTGTTAAACAAATGGAAATTTATTTTATATTTGAGATTCTCCAAAGTAGCCACCCTTTGCCTTGGTGATGGCTTTGCACACTTTTGGCATTCTCTCAACCAGCTTCATGAGCTAGTCACCTGGAATGCATTTCAATTAACATCTGTGCCTTGTTAAAAGTTAATTTGTGGAATTTTGTTCTTAAGGATCTGCCCCTTTTTTCAATTTTCACCTAAAATGACATACCCAAATCTAACTGACTGTGGCTCAGGAAGCAAGGATATGCATATTATTAGTACCATTTGAAAGGAAACACTTTGAAATTTGTGGAAATGTGATGGAATGTAGGAGAATATAACACAATAGATCTGGTGAAAGATAATACAAAGAAAAAACCAACCGTTCGTTTGTAATTTTTTTGTACCATCATCTTTGAAATGCAAGAGAAAGGCCATAATGTATTATTCCAGCCCAGGTGCAATCTACATTTTGGCCACTAGGTGCCACCAGTGTATGTGCAAAGGTTTAGACTGATCCAATGAACCATTGCATTTATGTTCAACATGTTGTACAAAATTGTATACAGTATACAGAAGATAGCCCTATTTGGTAACCCGCCTCTACCGTCCGTTCTATTGGCCAACGTGAAATCACCGGCAGAATAAACTGGATGAGCTTCGTTCAAGACTATCCTACCAACGAGACATTAAAAACTGTAAAATCGTATGTTTCACCGAGTCTTTGCTGAACGACGACACCGATAATAAAAAGTTTGCTGGGTTTCCGTGCATCGGCTGGACAGAACAGCTACGTCCGGTAAGACGAGGGGTGGTGGTGTGTCTATTTGACAATAACAGCTGGTGCACGATGTCTAATATTAAGGAAGATGAGGTATTGCTCGTCTGAGGTTGAGTACCTCATGATAAGCTGTAGACCACACTTTTTTTGTTTCTACATTTTAATTTGACCTTTATTTAACTAAGCAAGTCTACCAAGTTTTCATCTATATTTTTCGTAGATGTTTATTTACCATCACACACCGATGCTAGTACTAAGATCGCACTTAACAAGAAAATGCTCATCCAGAAGCGGCGCTCCTAGTGTCCGGGGACTTTAATGCAGGCAAACTTAAATCCATTTTATGTAATTTCTACAAGCATGTCACATGTGCAACCAAAGGGGAAAAAAACTCTAGACCACCTTTACTCCACACACAGAGGCGCACGTGTACAAAGCTCTCCCTCACCCTCCATTTGGCAAATCTGACCATAATTCTATCCTCCTGATTCCTCCTTACAAGCAAAAACTAAAGCAGGAAGTACCAATGACTCTCATATGAAGTGGTCAGATGATTCGGATGCTACGCTACAGGACTGTTTTGCTATCACAGACTGGAATATGTTCCGGGATTCATCCAATGGCATTGAGGACAAAACCACATCAGTCATCGGCCTCATCAATAAGTACATCGACGACGTTGTCCCCACAATGACTGTACGGACATATCCCAAACAGAAGCCATGGATTACAGGCAACATCTGTACCGAGCTAAAGGCTAGAGCTGCCGCTTTCAAGGAGCAGGAAACTAATCCAGACAGTTATATCAACCACTATGCCCTCAGATTAACCATCAAACAGGCAAAGCGTCAATACAAGACTAAGATTGAATCTTACTATGCCGGCTCTGACATTTGTCAGATGTGGCAGGGTTTGCAAACTATTACAGACCACAAAAGGAAACCCAGCCGTGAGCTGCCCGGTGACACAAGCCTACCATATGGGCTAAATGCCTTTGATGCTCGCTTCGAGGCAAGCAACACAGAATCATGCATGAGAGCACCAGCTGTTCTGGACATCTGTGTGATCACGGTCTCCATAGCCGATGTGTGCAATACCTTTTTAAACAGGCCCCGTAACACTCATGTTGGTAGCCATGATGTGCTTTGAAAGGCTGCAGAGAGTTGTTGTACGGCCCAGTACATCACTTGGGCCAAGCTTCCTTTCATCCAGGACCTATATACTAGGCGGTGTCAGAGGAAGGCCCAGAAAATTGTCAGACTCTAGTCACCCAAGTCATAGACTGATCTCTCTGCTACCGCACGGCAAACGGTACCGGAGCGCCAAGTCGAGGTCCAAAAGGCTCCGTAACAGCTTCTAACCCCAAGCCTGCTGAACAATTAATCAAATGGCCACCTGTACTATTTGCATTGACCCCCCCCCCCCATAGCCACTTTACTCCTGCCAACATTTACATATTAACCCCTGTATATTGCCTCATTATTGTTATTTTGTGTTACTTAGTATTTCGTAAATATTTTCTCAACTCTATTTCTTGAACTGCATTGTTGGTTAAGGACTTGTAAGTAAGCATTTCACGATAAATGTTATACTCTATTGTATTCGGCTCGTGACAAATAATATTTGATTTTCAAGCAGATTTAAGTCAAAACTGTAACTAGGCCACTTAGGAACATTCAATGTTGTCTTGGTAAGCAACTCCAGTGTACATTTG
Source organism: Hucho hucho (assembly GCA_003317085.1). NCBI lineage: Eukaryota > Metazoa > Chordata > Actinopteri > Salmoniformes > Salmonidae > Hucho > Hucho hucho. The sequence goes on from QNTS01000215.1 coordinate 823,404, forward strand.
CCTGGTGTTCTAGATTATTGTCCTGCTGAAAGGTGAATTTGTCTCCAAGTGTCTGTTGGAACGCAGACTGAACCACGTTATCCTCTAGGATTTTGCCTCTGCTTAGCTCTATTCAGTTTATTTTTATACAACAAAAATCCCTAGTCCTTGCCGATGACCTACATACCCATAACATGATGCAGCCACCACCATGCTTTAAAATATGAAGTGGTACTCTGTGATGTGTTGTTAGCCCCAAACATAACGCTTTGTCAAAGTTAATTTCTTTGCCACATTTTGTGCTGTTTTACTTTAGTGCCTTGTTGCAAACAGGATGCATCTTTTGGTATATTTTTATGTACAGGATTCTTTTTCACTCTGTCATTTAGGTTAGTATTGTGGTGTAACTACAATGTTGTTGGTCCATCCTCAGTTTTCTCCTATCACAGCCTGCAACTGTTTTAAATTCACCATTGGTTGAGCCTCCCGAGTGGCGTACCTGTCTAAGGCACTGCAGTGCTAGTGGCGTCACTACATACTCAGGGTTCGATCCCGGGCTGTATCACAACCGGACGTGATCAGGAGTCCCATAGGGCTGCGCACAATTGGCCCAGCGTTGTCCGGGTTAGGGGAGGGTTTGGCCGGGCCGGGGGGACTTTACTTGGCTCATCGTGCTCTTGCGACTCCTTGTGGCTTTTTTTTTGTGTGCCCTTTGCGAGGCATTGGAAAACCACCCTGGTCTTTGTGGTTGAATCTGTGTTTGAAATTCACTACTTGACTAAGGGACCTTTCAGACAATTGTATGTATGTGTGTTACAGAGACAAGGAAGTCATTCAAAATTCATGTTTAACGCTATTATTGCACACAGAGTGAGTCCATGCAACTTATGTGACTTGTTAAGCACATTTTTGGTCCTGAACCTCCTGAAGAGATTGCATACTTATTGACTAAAGACACTTCAGCCTTTAATTTCTAAAAACCTAATTCCACTTAGACATTGTGGGGTATTGTGTGTAAGCCAGTGACACAAAATCTCAATTGAATCCATTTTAAATTCAGACTGTAACGCAACAAAATGTGGAAAAAGTCAAAGGAGGTAAATACTTTCTGAAAGCACTGTATACGTGTTACATATTTGTTTTGAAGGTGTTCGATATCTGACCAACCGTTTCTCATCATACCTTCCATCTCTCTCTCTTGCAGATTCTCTCCCAAACCAATCAGAACCATTCATCGCAGCATGCCCCTTCCTCTTCTTCATCCTCCCAGGTTCCTCCTTCCCCTGGCCCCACCCCTGCCCAGTTCATCCTGCACAGCGCTCTCCCATTGGTGGGCTGCACCAAAACCCTGCCCAGCCACCTGCACCCTGGCATGTCTATGGGTGGCGGCTGTGCCCAGACCCCGCCCCCTCCCATGCCCTCTGGGTTCTCGGGAGGGTCCGGGGACTCCAGTGATATAGGCTGGGACAACGAGAGCAAGGACCCTGACAAGGTAGCACCATTAAAGGTCTTGTCTTTCTACTGCTCCCTTATCTTCTAATTACTGATGTGTGTGTATGTGTGGAAAGGAATAAGGTCATCTCAGTACAGTAGGAAAGTTAGCCTACAAAGCTGGACACTATCGGTATATAGGGTTCTAGCCTGTATCGACTTTATTTTGCGAACAGTAATTAAGTTTCAACATTTACATGCCTTGTCACGTTATTCAAGTCTGTTAACTTTTGTGCAGCTTGAGTGGGAGCTTATATGATGCAGCCCAGACTCCCAGTGCAGGCTAGCAAGTGGAGCAGGCACTGTGCGCGCTATAATAAGGGGTCGGCTGCGCTGATAAGAACGGCTTGATCCGTGAGACACATTTGACAGAAGTACCGAAAGTAACACATTCTACTGCAAAACAGTTTTTCATGTTCTGGTATCTGAAAAGTGGTATACCATGCAACACTAGTACTGCACCTCTTATTTTATTTATCTCACTCTCAGTACCTGAAGAAGCTCCACACTCAGGAGCGTGCGGTGGAGGAGGTGAAGCTGGCCATTAAGCCTTACTACCAGCGTAAAGACATTAACAAGGACGACTACAAGGACATCCTGAGGAAGGCAGTGCACAAGGTAACCCAGCCCTCTAACCTTAAACCTGCTTTAGCTGCATTACATTGTTATTACATGGTTTAGCACAATGTTATTAGTGTTATTACATGGTTTTAGTACAGTGTTATTTCATGGTGTAAGTACGCTGTTGTTATGTGGCTTAGCACAGTGTTTTTACGTGGCTTAGCACAGTGTTTTTACGTGGCTTAGCACAGTGTTTTTACGTTGCTTAGCACAGTGTTTTTACGTGGCTTAGCACAGTGTTTTTACGTGGCTTAGCACAGTATTGTTAACTTTGTTATTCGATGGTGTAAAACACCTTATTCTATGAATGACTTGATAAACATTTGGATCAGTAGTTGAATCAGGTGTGTTTTTGCTGGCCTGAAACAAAAAAGTCTGCTCTGCAATGGTCAGGCTTTTGGGTTTAGGCTGTAGTGTCTCTCAGTAACGGAGTGTAGGTGTATTTTGTTCCATAGGAATAACAATTTAATAACAATCTGTTTGTGACATTTTAAAAGATTGGCTAACACAATTTAAAAAGATTGGCGTAGTTACTAGACTGAGTGGTGTGGTGTCGATACAATTACTTTGACTTGTTTGTGAATGTTTATAGAATTTCCACAAGGCCAGAGGGAGTGCAGTATATTTAAGCAATAAGGCCCGAGGGGGTGTGGTATATTGGCCAATACACTGAACAAAAATATAAACGCAACATGTTCAGTGTTGGTCCCACGTTTCATGAGCTGAAATAATATATAAAAGAATAACATATGCACTAAAAGCTTATTTCTCTCAATTTTCTGCACAAATTTGTTTACATCTCTGTTATTTAGCATTTCTCCTTTTCCAAGATAATCCTTCCACCTGACAGGTGTGACATCAAGAAGCTGATTCAACAGCATGATCATTACACAGTTGCACCTTGTGCTGGGATCAACAAAAGTTCACTCTAAAATGTGCAGTTTTGTCACACACCACACTGCCACAGATGTCTCAAGTTTTAATGGAGCGTGCGATTGGCATGCTGACTGCAGAAATGTCCACCAGAGCTGTTGCCAGAGTGTAATGTTCATAAAAAACCTCCAATGCCGTTTTAGAGAATTTGGCAGTATGTCTAACTGGCCTCACAAACGTAGACCATGTGTAACCACGCCAGCCCGGGACTTTCACACCCGGCTTCTTCACCTGCGGGATCGTCTGAGACCAGCCACCCGGACAGCTGATGAAACTGTGGGTATGCACAAGCAAAGAATTTCTGCACAAACTGTCTCGGGGAAGCTCATCTACATGCCCGTAGTCCTCACCAGGGTCTTGACCTGACTACAGTTTGGGCGCTGTAACTGACTTCAGTGGGCAAATGCTCACCTTCGATGGCCACTGGCAAGCTGGAGAAGTGTGCTCTTCACGGATGAATCCCGGTTTCAATTGTACTGGGCAGATGGCATTGTGTGGGAGAGCGGTATGCTGATGTCAATGTTGTGAGCGGAGTGCCCCATGGTGGGGGTGGGGTTATAGTACGGGCAGACATAAGCTACGGACAACTAACACAATTGCATTTTCTCAAAGGCAATTTGAATGAACAGAGATGCTGTGATGAGATCCTTAGGCCAATGTCGTGCCATTCATCTACCGCCGTCACCTCATGTTTCAGCATAATAACACACGGCCCCATGTCACAAGGATCTGTACACAATTCCTGGAAGCTGAAAATGTCCCAGTTCTTCCATGGCCTGCACACTCACCAGATATGTCACCCGTTGAGCATGTTTGGGATGCTCTGGATCAACGTTTACGACAGCATGTTCCAGTTCCTGCCAATTTCCATCAACTTCTCACAGCCATTGAAGAGTGTGACAACATTCCACAGGCCACAATCAACAGCCTGATCAACTCTATGCGAAGGAGATGTCTTGCGCTGCATGAGGCAGATGGTGGTCACACAAAATACTGACTGGTTTTCTGGTCCACGCCCATACTTTTTTTTTTAAGGTATCTGTGACCAATAGATGCATATCTGTATTTCCAGTCATGTGAAATCCATGGATTAGTGCCTAATGAATTTATTTAATTTATTTCCTTATGATCTGTGACTCAGTAAAATCTTAGAAATTGTTATGTTGTGTTTATTTTTGTTCAGTGTACCATGGCCTAGGGCTGTTCTTATGCACGACGCAAAGCTGTATATTGGCCATATACCACAAACCTCAGAGGTGCGTTATTGCTATTATAAATTGGTTTCCAACATAAAAAGGACAGTAAACAAGTATTTTTGCATCATACCCGTGGTATCTTGTCTAATATACACAAGGCTGAAATGCTGTTTCAGCCAATAAGCATCCAGGACGCAAACTACCTGGTTTATAATCCAGAATATGTAACTATGTTCCAACACAGTAATAATTGGAAGTTGTAATTACATTACATTGTAAGTAATTACAGCCTAGCGTAATTACTGTGTAGTTTAACAGCAATTTGCTATAGTGTGTTTATGACCAATACCGATGTGTGTGTGGTTCTCTCTGCTTCTCAGATCTGCCACAGTCGAAAGGGAGAGATCAACCCGGTCAAGGTTAGCAACCTGGTCAAGCTTTATGTTCAGAGGTACAAGTACTTCAGGAAGCACGGTCGAAAGATGGATGAGGAACTGAGGGAGGACAGATCGATGGATTCCTCATATTGATTGGTCCAGGGGTCGCTCTCACCCTACTTCCATTGGTTCTGCCGCCCAAGGACCAGCCCCCCACTCTTTGCACGTGACTGGGCCAACTGAGGCCGTAGAGTGACATTTGTTTTATTCACCTCCCTATTTGCTGTCCCCATGTAAACTCGTAACCCCCCACCCCCTCTCTCGTCTCCTGTGTGTCTTGCTGTACAGAAATATTGAGTAGATATCTGCAAAATATACACACGCAGTATATGAATTAAAAAAAAAAGTAAAATTATGGGAGCGATGCAGAACACATGCATACACACTTACACGTGCGCGCACACACATACTGTACATACTGTAAGTACACTACACTGACTCTCTCCTTTCTCTCTGTGTGGTATAAACCTGTCACATAGTCAGGTTGTTGGTCGGCTGGTTTAAATATAGAGATTTGACACTTGATATTCTGTTCCTGTCTTTTATTTGAAGTCTACTCTGAGGGGTGGTTTCCTGAGCACAGGAGATTCTCTTATCGAGTTTGCTTTTAAGTCCAGGACCAGGCTTAGTCTGTGTCCGGGAAACCAACCCTGAAGGTTTGTGTACTCAGATCAGTGCTTAGGCAGTTAGAGAAATAAATGAACGCAAGGTGTCACTGTCCTACAAGCTATGGATTTACAGGCTTGCAACATACCTGTTTGTAATATATTCTTTATAAGGGCTGTTTCTGAACCAGGCTTAAATACTGTAGGTAGTAGTCTGAGTCTCCATTGGTTTCTATTAGTGTTAGTGAATAATTTTTCTAGTCCATGACCTCAAATGTGTTATCTGTCAATGAACGGACATCAAATGAAACATTGAAAGCATATGACTTGTGATGTCAGAGCTGAAAATGAAGTACTTCTGCGACTTGATGGGTTTACACATTGGAAGTTGAATCTATGTGGTGAGTCGACGCGTGTTGGGTGCCTGGGATGTGTGAACTATGTTGGTTGTATCAACGCGCTTGTTCCTTTCATTGTCAGGTCTCCTGTAGTCTCTGTTAGTGGTTGAACATTCCTGTCTGTTTATCTCTACAACTGTTTGACCAGTCAGGCAGTCAGAATTGGAACCAATGGAATAGTCCCAAAAGAGTCAACTCCAAGCAACATCAAGAGCACCTCAACACTATTTAAGTATATAATTATTAAGGCTGTCAGAGTTAATCAGTTTTCATAAACGTTTTGACTAATGCCCTGTTCCATCCCCTTCCCTTATCAACCAAAAGCATGAAACCCTAGGCCTACCAGTTCACCAAACACTATTCCTAATATTGAGTTGTACTTGCACATCCCCTTATGCCTTCAGAACAGCCTCAATTCGTCGGGGCATGTAATTTACAAGGTGTCCAAAGCGTTCCACAGGGATGCTGGCAAATGTTGACTCCAAAGCTTCCCAGAGTTGTCAAATTGGCTGGATGTCCTTTGGGGGGGTGAACCATTCTTGATACACACGGGAAACTGTTGCGTGTTGAAAAACCCAGCAGTGTTGCAGTTCTTGACACAAACCGGTGTGCCTGGCTCCCAGTTCAAAGGCACTTAAATATTTTGTTTTGCCCATTCACCCTCTGAATGGCACACATACACAATCCTTGTCTCAAGGCTTAAAAATCCTTCTTTAACCTGTCCTCCCCTTCATCTACGCTGAAGTGGATTTAACGAGTGACATCAATAAGGGATCATAGCTTTCACCTGGTCAGTCTGTCATGGATAGAGCAGGTGTTCTTAATGTTTTGTAAACTCAGCATGTTTTTAGGTGTAATTTCATGCTACTACTCTGCTAAGTCTGTTTGAGTCTACATTGGTTTCTATTAGTGTTATCAGTAAATAAACAGACAAAATAAAACGGTAATACACATTGAAAGCATGTGACGTCAGAGCTGACTGTTGAAAGCAACCATGAAAAATGAAGTCTTCTGTAGCTTGATGGTTTCACACGTTCCATTTACAAGGTTAGACCTTATTTTAAGTCATCAAATTATAAAATGTTTCCCTAGTCGACGCCTAAGAAATAGAATCATGTTGGAAGTTGAAGCTATAGAAGGTGAGTCAACGTGTGTTGGGTGCCTGGGATGTGTAAACTGTGGTTGATATATCAGAACACGCTCTTTCCTTTCATTGTCAGGTCTCCGGTAGTTCGTGAGTGAACACCTCAGTCAGTGTGTCTCTAAAAGTGTTTGACCAGTCAGAATTGGAACCAATGAAACAGTCCCCAAAGAGTCAACTCCAAGCAACATCAAGAGCACCTCAACACTATGTAAGTATATAATTATTAAGGCTGTCAGAGTTAATCAGTTTTATAAACTTTTGGTAATTTTAGTGCACCATTTTATTTTTTATAATGATTAATCACATTATCTGAAAGTATTGGAAAAACATTCAAAATACATTCTCTATACAGCAAGAATCTACAAGTTGACATTGAGGTTAAATAAAGTGAGCTTTCTCAATTTACCCAATTTGCTAACTGTTACTTTATACAAAATCAAGACCTCACTATACGTGTAATGTTTTTTGTATGAACTCGCACACTTTTCAACCTCCTATTCATCATCTCCACCACTTAACCAGTGTCTACATATGTGAAAACGGCACATTTCTATCAGGGGCTGTCGCCGTACCCTAGCTCTCAAAGCCAAAAATGTAAAGTAAGCAACAACAAAGTAGGCTAAAATCATTCCAATCCTGATTTAAAATGCCTTTAGGACCATGCAAAACATCACTCGGAGAGCAGCTGCCAGCCTGCAGCCTTTTTTCTCACTTTTAGAAATTGGAGACAGTGCCAGTTTGTTTTGCCAGTCAGCCATTTAGGCAGTGCGCAAATTGCTTTGAATTTGATGTCTCCATTTGAACTCGTAAACCTTGTTGTAATCTGATTGCCAGGGGTTAATTGAATTGGGAGGTGGGCAATGTTCCCTCTTTTTTTCGGTACTGAGCAAATTTCAGGTTGGCTGAGCGCAAACTTGAACTTTGTGAAAATTCTGTGGAACTTCCAGCAGACTTTTACTGAGAACACTGAGGCTGTACCCCCTTTAAGGTACAGTTTTAACAATGGCCAAGTAGGCTACTGTGGCTATTTGATCGTAATGTAGGCCTACCGATGGCATACCATCAAAAACAATTGAGAAAATGCATCCTAAAACATTTTAACATGAGAATAGCTGTTCTATCATTCAGCCTACAGTAGCAGCCAATGTGTGGTGCTCAATGTAGGCCTAAATTCCATGAGACTTCCTAAAAGCATGCAGGGCTTGACATTAACCTGTTTTCCACTTGTTCTTCAGACAAGAAGGTGACTGAAAATGTTATTGTTTGATGCAAGAAACCACTTTACAAAATAAAATGCATTATTATTCCCATACCATTATTACAAAAAAAGCGGACAAATTATGCTACCCTCTGCCTATTGGCTACTTGGCTTATTCAAGCATGTCTCAAAATACAACACTGCCCCTTTAAGACAAAAGACTGGCTTTTCAAAGATGTCTAGAGATGTACACGTTTTCTGCTCTTGTAGGAAGCAATCACTCCCCTATTGCATTTGCACAAGCCGGGGAAACATTTGCACAAGCTTCCCCCTTGTTCGCTACTATGTTGCAATATCTATATTGATTACAAGATTCTCCTTCTGACCTGCTAAGCCCTTCACCTCTCAGACCCTCTTCTCCCCTACCAACCTTCACGAGCACTCCATTCCACCACAGAAGGCCACCTTGTCATCCCCAGGTCCAAGCTCCCTCCCTCCAGCCATTCATGACTGACTCCATCACCATCTTTCAGTTCCTCCTAAAGCCCCACCTCTTTGACAAGGCCTACCCATAAGCCCCCCCCCCCCCCCCAAGACTCTCCCCTCTGCACCATACTGATCACCACCTAACCCAAACCGTTACCCTACCCCTTACCCTAAACTGGGTTTGCATCCTTACCCCTAACCTGCCCATTACCCTAAATCGGGTTTGTATCCCAACCCTACCCTCCCCATACACAGATACATCACACTCTTTCCCTTCCTTGAGCCCACCAGTCTTTGTTCATGTTTTTGTTTAGTCTGCTGTTGTTTTGTTTGAAATGCACTGCAATGTGAAAGAAAAACAAGTTCGAAGTGCTATGGTAAAATAGCTGGGAACAAAAAAAATATGAAATCCAGGTGATTTTTACTTTTTTTTTTTTTTTTTTACCCAGAACGGACTTTATTTGTGGGTAAAAAAACCCCAGGTAAAATCACCAGGAATTCATAAAAAAAAAAACATTTTGAATTGAACTCTGTGTACCCCCCTTCAGCCTGTAGATGGGGGTACACACACTTTGTTGCCAATGTGTGTTCCCCCAATCTTTTAACTGTGTTCCCCCCAAAGTGTGTGTGTGGGGGGGGGGGCAACTTTAGTTCTGGGTAAAAAACAACAACTGTAAAATCACCTGGAATTCATAAAAAATGAGTTCCCAGCTATTCCCACAACTAAAAAACATTTAATATTTTTCAACTTGAATCGAACTCTGGACATTGGATTTGTATGCTTCAAGACTAACAATTCACCACTCTCCATTGTGGCTAAAGTATTGTGATAAAAAAAAATATTAGGGCAATTTATATTGGACAATTTAGCCACTATAGCCGTTATCCTCGCAAGGGAGGGTGCACAAAGTATTGAAAACAGGGACCTGTGCCAATCATTTTCACACCTTTGTATGTTTTTGAGATATTGTTGTATTTCTTGTTAACAAAATCTCTTTAAGCAATTGTATTAGTATAATATTCCTATTTTGTTAGCATACAATATAGCTCAGTATTTGTATTATGTTATGTCATATTTTATGTTTTGTGTGTGGACCCCAGGATGAGTAGCAGCTGCATCAACAAAAGCTAATGGGTATCTAAATAAATAAATAAATATATGGATTTTGTGTGTGTCCATCCCTGTGACCAAGGCGTTTGTTGTGTGTTATAGGATGGTCCTGTGGTCCTATGAGTTTGGCCGTGCTGTATTGGCTGTGGACTACATGGTGTTTACCCTCCTTCTATGAGTTGGCAAACAAACTGAAAGGGTGCCAAAGATGGATAAATTAAGATGAACGACTCAAGCCATACACCACTGAATTTTTCAAGGTTCCTGTCTGTGTAAGTAGGCGTTCCCTCTCTTACGTGAGAATGCTGTCCCGCGAGAGTGAACTGCTGACTTTGGTCTACTTATTGTCCTCTCCCCGCTCAGCTCGCCCCACCTGCCCTGTGATGGTGTCAAACTGGTGTCATGATAGGGGCTGCACCAAATGTTTGATGTATTATAATAATGGATTATGCTTATGTTGTATTAATAGAAGGGGAAGTGTTATAAGACCCCTCCCCCACCAAATGTATAGGGTCCTAGACTACAGATTAACAATATATATATGCATTATAAGGTTTAAAATAGTTTCACAGTTATTTTCTAGTCTCTGCCTCTTTCATAAAGAAAAGGTCTGAGAGATGTGTGAGTTATTGCATGGGGTCTGTGAGAAAGCACTGAGAAAGATGAACACAGAACCCTGCAGGGGAGTAAAAGAGATAAGAGACTAGTCAGACATACCACTATAAATCAACTTGGGGAGTGGACATTTTACTGCTGAGCCCTTAGAAAACACTGGAACTGTTGTATCTATCTTGCAAGTTTGTATAGCTGTGTATGCATGGGCTTGGTCTGATGAGTAGAAGGTAATGACATGTGCAGTGACATCACTAGGGCTGGACTTCGGGCTTAATAAAATAACTTGGGACCTTTCCTATTTTGCAGAACTCAGGAGAGACATCAGTTGTATGTGTGATGTTTGATCTTTGAATTCTGTCTGTTATGATTTATAAGTGCACATTTTAAGTGTTCTTTGTTTGTTAAGTAATAAAACGGAGCACAGAAAAACGGAACCAACATTTGGCGAGCTTGCCAGGAGTGAGTGAGCACAACGCTACTGGACGGAACCTGAACTCCCTTCTCTGATCACCAAATTGTAATGTAAGCAGACACCTGTTTATATCGAAGTCTGTAATTTAAAAGAAGTGGGTGTTCAATGTTTCGCTGGTATGTAAAAGCTCCGCCTCCCTCTTGTAATTGTAAAAACAAAGGAACCTAAATTGTGCATGTATAAGTCAATGAATGTGTGGTAATTGTTGTATGTCAATGTGTGTTATGTTATATGTATTAAGAACAGTAGCTCACCTTCTGAGTGCTGGGGGTGGTGGGGTAACTTCCGGAAGGGTACTCAAAAGTCGTTAGGAGCAGAAGCTGTATCTGAGTGAGAGTTCTGAAACAGGTGATAACCTATGGGGCACCTGGAAGATAGAAATAATATGTTGTCTGTCCTTATGTGTTTGTTTGGTATGAGTGAAATGCGCAGTGGGTGGAGAGATAAACGAATCGAGAATTGGTTATTTGATCTGAGGACTGAGGGACCATTATAAGTGGATTTTTGATAAGAGGAGGACGAGGAACAGTATATAGATAAAGGCATTAAATTGGAATAGTATAAGAAAGGGATTTTTGGAAGTGAGGGCAGCAGGAAGGTGTTCTGTCATTGTATAAGAAAAGGCGGGTTTGATAAAGATCATACCTATAAGACGTATTACCCTACACCCTGAGGAACTAGTAATACCCTCAACGTATTATTTGAAAAACGACCTATAATTACTTATAGGAGGATAGTTATGGAGCCTTTTAAGTGGAATTGGTGGAGAGGAGGTTGTGTTTTATGGGAATATGAGAAGACAGTGGAGGAAATAGAGTTAAAACTGATACAACATCCACTATTGATATTATTGCAAGTTAGGTAATATGTAGGAAAGGCTAACATAGGGCACCTACACCATTATCATTACACGGCGACTGTCAAATAGAACCAAACCGACGCTCACCATGTCTGCAAAAGCCTGTAATGTTTTTTTTTTTTTTATAGGTAATTGCCCAATGGTGGAATAAAAAGTTAGGAGTAGGACAGAAGTTATTTGAATAAAAGGTTGAACATATTTGTAATTGACACTTTCCTACCATAGGACAGTATAGGAGATGTACAACCCTTAATACCAGTAAAATTATTACAAGGAAGTTGTGTTCTGTAGAGATTTTCATAGAAAATTATTTTGTGACGCTATCACCAGGGGGAACTGGTGAATAAAATATGTCTGTTACTCTACACCTTTTAAGATATGATATTAGGACTTCAAGTCTATCATGCAGTTGTCTCTGTGAGGTCAATGTGTGAAATATATTTATTTTAGTAGAACCATTTACTATAGCCTGGATTAAGTGAGAGTAGAATTAGGATTACAGTATCAACCACTGTTGTTTAACACACACTGAAAGGAGATCGAGAATAATTTATATAGGCATATGCATACATATTACACCCACTTTAGGATAACCCTATATAAATTGGAAAACACATTACACGCAGACTAAGTAAAAAGCCGGAGCACATGGCACAGTCAAACCAGAATGAGGAAAGCAATGAAGCCTGTCACGCCTGTTGAATATATGCAAATTAAGTTTCCTGCTGTGGAATTTACATTCACTTTTAAGAAATGACATGTCTGGACAGAGATGGCAGGAGAAAATAGATATCCAATGGCTGGTTCATTCAACAAGACTAGGTTGGATTTAGTCAAGGAAATAATTCAGGCAAGAAAAATTTACAAAAAGAAGGGGAAGAAGAAAAGTACTATTGTATCAGAAACAGTTATAGGAATGATGATGCTGGAAGAACAGATCTTCATGAACAAGGCTACCGTGACCAAATTAAAGCTGGAGAGAACAATCGAGAGAAAGGGAAGAAAGAAGACTGGAAAATGATAAGTTGTATACATTATGAAAAGAGAAGAGGAAGTTGATAGAAGATCTGCAGGTGCTAATTGCTGTCAAAGAAAAAATTGCAAGATTATGTTATAATACTTTTATTGCATCATGGTTGTTTTATTTCAACTGAATATAATATTCTGTTAACTATTGTGTGTGTGTGTGTGTGTGTTTGTTCTACTGAGGATGGGCCTCTGGGAGATAACACTGACAGGAGATTTACAATGTCTTTTGGGTGATAAAACCTAAAGAGCATTCCAGAGCATGCGTTAATGTTTCTGTTCTATATGGTACCAGAGAGAGATGGTTCCAGTTTGGAGTTGGAGGGTCAGACACTGGTCTCTATACAATTAAAACTGTTGACACAGCAGATACTGTCTGCTATGTATTATAGGTATCTTTCATACAGATCTTAACCTTGTGACCCATTCTATATATCTGTTGTTCGTCATGTAGGTTGAAAGGGGTGTATCTTGGCTATAAAAGACCTTTGTACTTTTGTGTTGGCGCTCTCAACGGATCATCAGAGAGGAGTGGTGATTCGTTGACAAGCCATTGCTATTGCAAAGCTCTAGTATAACTCTGACTTGTGTGATAAGTTTGTCTCTCCTCATTTGATAGTAAAGAAATTAACCACCACATTGCTGATAAGATTAAAGAGACAATGGCGACAGATGATGTGGACTAAAGTAAAAAACTAAAAGAGGAAGTCAGACAAGCCACGGATATGTTAAAGACAATACCAGAGGGAGATAGAAGAGTGTGAAAGGAGGACTAGACACTGCACTGAAGAAGGCCCATCTTGCACAGATCGAGAAAGGAAGTGGTGATTTTACTCACAATATGATGGCTGCTTAAGTTGTTTCTACAGGCTCACCACAACCACAGCCTGCAGCTCCCCCACAATCACACCTGGTGCCTGCAGGGTATGTGCTTTTCACCACTCAGCATTATGGTGACCCACAAACATGGATTGGAAGAGGAGGTGGGCCCGCCAGAGCCCTTCATGACTGGACCAACACTCAATGCTGGACCTGTGGGCAGTTGGGGCATGTGAGTTTGCAGTGTGGGGGAAATGGAAGAGGAAGAGGTTACATCAGGTGCAGAGGAAACTTTGGGTCTGGCAGAGGAAGAGGAAACTCAGCCACAGTACCACTCGCCCAGAGCTGAAAAATGCTCCCCCGGAGCCACCTATGCTCTATGACAAGTTAATGATAGAGGACAACCATGGCCAATGGGAAATCAGAACACCAACAGTTCTTATTTTCCTCAGAATCAAAAATGAAGGCCCCCGACTCCCCTGCTTCAGTATGAATTCAATGACGGAAGAGAAGAGCCAATGGTTAGTCTTAATGTTAATGGACATGACTTACCATTTCTAATAGACACTGGAGCTCACTGTTCCTGTTTAGGCAAACCTGGACAAGTTGTTGGAGCTTCCCTGAGCAAATCATCAGTAACAATAACCCGGGACATCTGGACATCCCAGGAATGTGTACCGGACAAGGACTTGTTTGATGAACCTCTGCTTGACTCTGACATTGTGCTGTTCGTTGATGGTTCTGCCTATATAGATCAAAGCACAGGGAAGAAACATGTAGGGTTTGCTGTAGTAGATGTGGAAGGTAATATTGAGGTTATACAGCCCCTACCAGACCATTTATCAGTGCAACAGGCAGATTTATTAGCTCTGACCACAGCTTGTGAATTGGGGGAAGGGAAGGCCCTTACTTTCTACTCAGACTCAGCATATGCTAGCGGGGTTTGGAAAGCAAGAAGGTTTACTAATACCACAGGCACACCTATTAAAAACAGACCTTATGTTGAACAGTTGATTGAAGCTATGTGAAAACCTAACACATTGACTTTTGTTAAGGTTGAGGCACACACGGGTTGGTGTGATTATGCTAGAATTGGTAAGAGCATGGCTGATGAGGTCGGCCAAACTGGCTGTTTCCCGTTTCCCATGTCATCTGAAACTACTGATCTTGAGAAACAGTAGCAGGCTGATATTCTCAATCACCAAGTGTGGAGGGAGAGAGGGTGTGCTCTCTGTCCTAGGTCTGGATTATGGCTACATATTTTGTATGGCATGCCCTGTTTACCATCAACCATGATCTCTACTATATGCCGATTGGCTCATGGAGTGAGCCATTCGTCAAAGGAGGATATTTAGGAGGAGAAGATTTCGGCCCAATGGTTTTGCCAAAATTTGAATCGGCACGTAAAACAGTTAATTTATCGTTGCACGACATGTTTGTTATATAACATAGACAAGGGAACTCCACTGCAACCAGGGAAGTTCCCCACTCCAAAATTATATTTTGTCCACCTCGCTATGGATTTCATAGACATGGTAGAGCGAAAAGAAAGAAGGAGATACTGCCTGGTGATAATTGACAGGTTTACCAGGTGGGTGGAACCATCCCACTACCAACTGTTATGCGCAAACAGTTGCAAAATTACTAGTCAGGGAAATAATACCCAGGTTCGGAGTGCCTGAGGTTTTGTCTGCAGACAATTGGACCCATCTCATAGGAGACGTGGTTGCCCAAGTGGCCAAAATGATGGGTGTTGACCAGAAGTTTGTGTCCATCTATCACCCGTGGAGTAACGGGATTACAGAGAGGGCTAATTAAATGATCAAAGGGGGGCTTGCAAAAGCCTGCCATTCCACAAAAATGAGTTGGGAGGAATGCTTGCCCTTGTCCTCATGATAATGCGCAGCAGCCTTAACAAAGTTATTGGGTGTACACCTTATGAGATGTTAACAAGATGACCAATGAACACCCCAGGGGTGAGACCTATGACTGACAAACAGATAGACATAACTGAGACATAGTGTGACCATCTTGAGTACATGAAGGAACTAACTTCTGTTGTAAGTTTTCTCCACTCTCACACTAGGAAAGCAGTAGAAACAATCCCAGGTGAGGATCAGATGGATGCTCTGACCATCTGCGTAGGAGACTGGGTGAAACTACGAGTCCATAAAAGAAAATGGAACCAGCCATGATGGATGGTTCCCTTCCAGGTGACCATGGCAACACCAACTGCAATCTGGGTAGCGGAGAGGTCCGGCTGGCACCATCTCTCCCATTGCAGGTTTCTCCCAGGTTGGCAACCGTCCTGCTTGGAGGACACAGAGGAAGGAATAGAGGAGAAGACCACAGCCAGAGGG
This sequence comes from Hucho hucho, assembly GCA_003317085.1. NCBI lineage: Eukaryota > Metazoa > Chordata > Actinopteri > Salmoniformes > Salmonidae > Hucho > Hucho hucho. The sequence goes on from QNTS01000215.1 coordinate 839,154, forward strand.
CCAAGACCAAAGGTCAGAAGAACCAACAGAGAGTTCTTCCACAGAACCTGAAGAGTCATCAGATGTCACCATCATACACACATACTATGGTTGTGAAACAAGAAAATCACAACCATGGAAACACATGCAGGGTTTTTATTGCTCTCCAAATCCTACTCGTTCCCTTTATGGATGGGGAATGTGGAGAATAATAAATGGGTGAAAGCAGTGACATACATAGGATTACAGGGGAAGGGGAACACATCTGGCACACGGGTAATAATTTTCCAGAAACCCACCTCCACAGCCTTTCTGTGGGGAACCCAGGCAGTACCAATTGGCAAAGGAACAATACCAGGGTTTGACAAAGAAACAGCAATTATACTATTCTGATGTTGGTCACTAGGGGGAAGGAAGCAGCATGGGAAGGTGGATTATCCAATAATACAATAGGTAATAGTTCAGATGCAGCTAAAGAACTTAAGGAGGGTGGGCCCATTGAGACTAAATTTGCCAAGGTGGAAGAAGGTTCCTAGCGTAAAACCAGGTAACATTTCCCAGCTGATTACATGCATAGGACCTCCAAAAGTACAATGGGGAGAGGATCTGACTGGTAATGTAAAGCACCTAAATGATAAAGGAGATGTTGTGTTGACAGGATTAAAACCCACAATAACTCCCCCAGCTTGTATCTGCGACTCAGGGAATGTGGATGTAGGAAACACCACTAATTGCCTGTCTTACACAGGCCTAAAAATGGATACCAGTAGTTTTGATATACTGAATGGGCAACAATTGATAACTAGGGTACATATGTCAAACATAGGCAAAGGCATGAGGACACCTCCGGATCATCTCTGGAGCTGTGGGGGTAAGGGCTACATTTCCCTCCTCATGGGATGGAAAGGGTGTTGTTATCTGGGGAAAACTGAACTGACAGCAGCTACATTACCTGCCTCTGAGCTACTGAACAGTTCCTTGCAATATAGTTTTAGATCATTTGGCAGAGCTAAAAGAGCAGTGGCTCAAAATAATGAGGCGTATGGACATGTGCTGTCTCAGGTAGAGATGGCAGCCCTAGTAATCTTTCCAGGTGCAGGAGTTGTAGTAAAGGGTAAGTGGATTAACAATTTGACATACTCCATGCAGGCCCTTACTAATTTGACTGCACAGGGTTTTACTCAGTTTTCACTAGATGTGCAGAAATTGAAGGCAGTAGTGACCAGAAACGAAATGGCACTCAATTACATATTGGCTGCAGGGCCCTTGGAATAGACGATGAGGATTACTATGTCATGTTGCTTCCCGACTCCTCTGACAACATGACAGCTATTATTAAAACTTCTTATGGAACAGTGTCCCGCTAGTGTGCCACCTCGACAACATCCGGTGAAATTGCACAGCGCGAAATTCTAAATACAAAAATCGTAATATTAAACATTCATGAAAATACAAGTGTCATACACCATTCTTTAGCTTAGAATCTTGGTAATCAAACCGCTTTGTCCAATTTACAATAGGCTTTACGGCGAAAGCATTTTATTATCTGAGGACAGCGCCCCGCATACTTCCCGCATATAAATATATTTCAAACCAGCACAGGCGTCAACCAAAATCAAAAATAGCGATAAAATAAATCACTTACCTTTTAAAGATCTTCCTCTGTTTGCAATCCCAAGGGTCCCAGCTACACAATAAATGGTTGTTTTGTTCGATGAAGTCCCTTTTTATATCCCAAAAACTCTGTTTGGTTGGTGCGTTTTGTTCAGTAATCCACCGTTCGACTCGTTCAACATACAGACAAAAGAATCCAAAAAAGTTACCGATAAACTTCGTCCAAACAAGTCAAACAACGTTTCAAATCAATCCTCAGGTACCCTAATATGTAAATAAACGATACATTTAAGAGCACAGAAAAACGGAACCAACACCTCACAGGCTAAAAAAAAAAAAAAACGTCTCTGGGGCACCGCCTCCGCGGGGTGGGGGCAATAAGTAGGCCCCACCCGATCAAAAAATAAGGGAGAAGGATGTCTCGCTGTATCTACTGTCTCTAAGGGTGCCTACAGCCACCTAGAGTGTTGTTTGAACAGGTATAAAGCCAATGTTTGTGAATTACTGCCACCTGCAGTTATGAAAGTTATGCTCACGAGTATAATAATTGGCTGATCTCTTCTGATGATCTGCATGGAATCATGTGATCCTTCCTTAACGCGTAGGAAGTCCCACCCAATTGACAATACTTAACAGTGGTGAAAGTCCTTAATGGCGCTGGCTATTCTAAAATGGGATTTTTGGGCACTAGAGTCTATCTCCATGGTCTAGATTGAAGTGCTGGTTTTGGCAGGAACAACTAGTATTCAAAGAAAAGTTTAAAAACTGCACACTAAAAAAACTAAGTGATATTCCGAATATAATATTCTGTTACCCTCCTTCTTTTTACTTCTTTTTTCCTTCTTCCTGGCGGTGTGGCTCATGGCCTACAGTGTAGCCAATTAGGAGCTGCTCTACTCCTACGACCTTCATCCTTGTTGGATATTTCTCAGTGTTCTACAGGCCATACCTCCACATATTTGGATAGATCCCCATAAACAAAATTGATGTTTTTTTAGGAATGTGGTTTGCATGTGTATGTAACATATATATATTCTCACTTAGCTATCTTAAAATGAATGCACTAACTGTAAATCACTCTCAATTAGAGAGTCTGGTAAAGGATTTAAAATATATATATATACAGTACCAGTCACAGATTTTGACACACCTACTCATTCAAGGGTTTTAGTTATTTTTATTATTTTCTACATTGTAGAACAATAGTGAGACATCAAAACTATGAAATAACACATATAGAATCATGTAGTAACCAAAAAAGGGTTAAACAAATCATAATATATTTGAGATTCTTCAAAGTAGCAACCCTTTGCCTTGATGACAGCTTTGCACACTCTAGGCATTCTCTCAACCAGCTTCCCCTGGAATGCTTTTCCAACAGTCTTGAAGGAGTTCCCACATATGCTGTGTTGGCTGCTTTTCCTTTTCACTCTGTCATCCCAAACCATCTCAATTGGGTTCAGGTCGGGTGATTGTGGAGGCCAGGTCATCTGATGCAGCGTTCCATCACACTCCTTCTTGGTCAAATAGCCCTTACACAGCCTGGAGGTGTGTTGGGTCATTGTCCTGAAAAACAAATGATAGTCCCATTAAGCGCAAACCAGATAGATGGCGTATCGCTGCAGAATTCTGTGGTAGACATGCTGGTTAAGTGTGCCTTGAATTCTAAATAAATCACAGATAGTGTCACCAGCAAAACACCCCCACACCATAACACCACCTCCTACCATGCTTCACGGTGGAAACCACACATGCAGAGATCTGCATCTCACAAGACACGGTGGTTAGAACCAAAAATCTCAAATTTATGCTAATCAGACCAAAGGACATCTTTCCACCGGTCTAATGTCCATTGCTCATGTTTCTTGGCCCAAGCAAGTTTCTTCTCCTTATTGGTGTCCTTTAGTAGTGGTTTCTTTCCAGCAATTCGACCATGAAGGCCTGATTCACGCAGTCTCCTCCAAACAGTTGATGTTGAGATGTGTCTGTTACTTGAACTCTGTGAAGCATTTATTTGGGTTGCGGCTGGTAACTCTAATGAAATTATCCTCTGCAGCAGAGGTCTTCCTTTCCTTTGGCGGTCCTCATGAGAGCCAGTTTCATCATAGTGCTTGATAGTTTTTGCGACTGCACATAAAGAAATGTTCAAAGTTCTTGATATTTTCCGGATTGACTGACCTTCATGTCTTAAAGTAATGATGGACTGTCATTTCTCTTTGCTTATTTGAGCTGTTCTTGACATAATATGGACTTAGCCCTATTTGGTAAAAGACCATCTTCTGTAACCCCTACCTTGTCACAACACAACTGATTGGCTCAAACGCATTAAGAAGGAAAGAATTTCCTCAAATTATATTTTAATAAGGCACACCTGTTAATTTAAATGCATTCCAGGTGATTACCTCATGAAGCTGGTTGAGAGAATGCCAAGAGTATGCAAAACTGTCATCAAGGCAAAGGGTGGCTACTTTGAATAATCTCAAATTATAAAATATATTTTGATTTGTTTAACACTTTTTTGGTTGCTACATGATTCCATATGTGTTATTTCTTAGTTTTTATGTTTTCACTACTTTTCTACAATGTAGACAATAGCAAAAATAAAGAAAAACTCTTGAATGAGTAGGTGTGTCCAAAATTTTGACTGGTACTGTATTTCAATATCTTAACTTGCCAAAATATATCGATTTACTACCCCCTCCTCCAGGTTTGGTGAATGGACCAACCAGACCCTCAAGACTGCCATGGGCAAGTCGCTTGATTGGTACCGGGAAGGGTGGGAGAACAACCTGAAGCCGCAGCTGTTGACTGAGGTAAACCATTCAATTGTATATACAATTATTGCATATACTCTTGTCTTTCAAATTTGTGATTGGCTTAGTGTTGTTGTTTGTCCATTGGTATTTTTGTATAACGTATTTTCATAGCACTGAAACCCCATGTGGTGGAAGTTGTCGAACCAGATCAGAACGCCTTTGAGGACCACCTTCAGGCAAGGATGAGGTTTTTGACCAGGTCTGCTGTTAATTTATTTTCTGGCCCTCCAAGAGATATGTAAGAAATGTACAGTATTTGTAATATGAAATATAATTGCAATTATTCCTGTTATCAATCAAGGTGAGACAAGGTGCAGGAGAAACAGAAGGAGAGCTACTGGAGCAGAATCAAGAAGGGGACCAAGTGCTTCGACATATGGGCAAATTACTTGGTTTGGAAGAAGGACAAAAGGAAGGTGAGTCCTGGGAAACCTCACAGCTCTTTCGCTCCTAGCTGGGGTCACCATCTGTTAAAGTGAATATAAACAATCTCAGTAACTATTTGCATTTGCACACAAAATAACCTGTAGCTAGTTTTAGTTTCCTTAACACTGATATTTTTCTCTTCGTCTTCCCAGGGTTACCTCGGTGGAAGCCAACAATCTTCTACAATTGGAGCAGTTGGACGGTCGACCACTGAAAGCACTTACGCCCTACACTTCAGTGAAGCCCAATGCTGAGCTTATAAAAATGTACCTCTTCAATTTACCTCTCCAAATGACTTTAGGACCATCGACTGTCTGAGCCCCTCAGGAGGTATCCCATCCACCAGAACCCGTGAGTTTGGATCAGTCTGATTTTCTGTGCTCTGAGCCGGAGGGGGACCAGCTTGAGGTAGGATATATCTTCCAAAAGTGTTGAAAAGTACATATCTCCCATTTATAACACTGAACTAATCCATCAAATGTTCTCACAGTAAATTGTAACCTGTGTTTGCTTGTTTACGTCTCTCTCTCCTACCTTGTTCGCTTTAACTATGCTCCTGTTATCCAGGAACTAGGGGTTCAGCCCAATACCCAGACGTGGATCCACCTGATGTCCTCCATTACCAACCACCCTCCAACTTTTCATTACATCATCTACAGTTACTGTTGTTGTCATTATCTGCTAAGAAAGTTTTTCTTGCTCCTTTATACTGGGCACATAATATGTGAGATACACAGATTAACTAAAAACACTAGCACTGCAAACACTCAGAACCGAGAGCAGCAGTGCCTGCACTTTGCAGACTCCCTCTTCAAGTCCCCCTTCTGAGACTGGCTGCCAGTTGTGAACAAGTGACAGGCAGAACCTCCCACCCACACAGCAACCACCTCTATATTCCACACACCAGAATTCAGTATTTTAGTCTATGATTGCCATATGAGTGTACAAAAAATGTGTGAAAATAAATGACACAACAGTAACCAAAAACAAACAAAGTTTATGTATTTAAATATTGCCATATTATATGGGTGATTTTGCAAATACGGGCCTTTTTGTGTCTCAGGGTTCGATTTTTAAGGTAAAATGTTCATTTCGATTTTTTCGAATAGAGACTAAAATAACCTTAAACTTTTTTTTCAGCTTAAAATGCTTTATTTTCCAAAGCATTTCATGTCTGGACTGTTTTGCACTGTTTTTGTCCTGTCTCACACCTGGACTTTTGACATTCTTGTATTACACTTACAAAAGTCTTGATAATTACAAAATATTTAATGCGCCTGTTTTAAAAAATCAAATAAATGGAAACTATATACAGTTGAAGTCGGAAGTTTACATACACTTAGGTAGGAGTCATAAAACTTGTTTTTCAACCACTCCACAAATTTCTTGTTAACAAACTATTGTTTTGGCAAGTCGGTTAGGACGTCTACTTTGTGCATGACACAAGTCATTTTTCCAACAATTGTTTACAGACAGATTATTTCACTTATAATTCACTGTATCACAATTCCAGTGGGTCAGAAGTTTACATACACTAAGTTGACTGTGCCTTTAAACAGCTTGGAAAATTCCAGAAAATGAAGTCATGGCTTTAGAAGCTTCTGATAGGCTAATTGACATAATTTGAGTCAATTGGAGGTGTACCTGTGGATGTATTTCAAGGCCTACCTTCAAGCTCAGTGCCTCTGTGCTTGACATCATGGGAAAATCAAAAGAAATCAGCCCAAAAGATTGTAGACCTCCACAAGTCTGGTTCATCCTTGGGAGCAATTACCAAACCTCTGAAGGTACCACGCTCATCTGTACAAATAATAGTACGGAAGTATAAACACCATGGGACCACGCAGCCGTCATACCGCTCAGGAAGGAGATGCGTTCTGTCTCCTAGAGATGAACACAATTTGGTGCGAAAAGTGCAAATCAATCCCAGACAGCAGCAAAGGACCTTGTGAAGATGCTGGAGGAAACAGGTACAAAAGTATGTATATCCACAGTAAAACGAGTCCTATATCGACATAACCTGAAAGGCCGCTCAGCAAGGAAGAAGCCACTGCTCCAAAACCGCCATAAAAATGCCAGACTATGGTTTGCAACTGCACATGGGGACAAAGAACGTAGTTTTTGGAGAAATGTCTTCTGGTCTGATGAAACAAAAATATAACTATTTGGCCATAATTAAATATTGTTTCCAGACACAGTGAAGAAAATATTCAGATAAAAAGCAGTTTCAAGAGGTTTCATTTTCCAAAACATTTAATATCCTAAAGTTACCATATATTAAACCACAAGGAGGTACTAATGAGCTATGCGAGATATATGTTTTTAATCATAATAGAGGACTACTGAAATTGTATTATTTCGGTGTAGATAAGGACAAGTTAAAATAAAAACATGACAGCCAGACAAGCCAGTGTATGAATCAAACAGATTCTCATATGGAGTGGAAATTAACTGACTTCGTGATCTGTAAGGTAAGTAACTTTAAAGTGTCAAGCAGATTACACATTTTTGCACCATTTCCGAAACGTAGTCAAAACGTTTTTGCGTTAATCAGCATTGTTTGCATAGCGACGATGAAAATCAAGTCATTTAGGCTGTAACGATCTCCAGAATTCTAATGATTAGGTCATCACACTGTTGATATAGCAATGGACGCTAATAGTTTTTATTGAATCCCATTCTGACGCAGAGGACACTATTTGGCCTGGGGACATTATTTGGAATGACAGGCCCAATGTGCCTCCCCTGGTTTCTCCCTCTGCATTTGGACTGCCTGTTGCTGCTCAGCACTGTACAGAGCCAATCCGTCATGGTCACCCCTCTCCCCCCCTTTCTCCTCTCTCATTCCCAGTTGGAGTACTGTTATAGTGCCCTCTCCTGGATGAGAGGCTCTCTTTCAGAATAACTTGACAAAGCCCACATGTCCTCTGCCCGCTCTGAGGTAAGGTTGCATACAGATATATTTAATACCTACAGTAAATATGATATTGGTTACATATATGTTCTATTTCTATGTTTCTATTTCTATAAGGTTGCCTCCTACCTCCGAGACCTTTCCAGTCAAAATGTAAATTAACTTTATTGATCCCCAGTCAATTTTATTACTTGGTTTTATGTACTAATTTCAGTTTCTGTTCTGTTTTCTCTTTCAGATCTGACCCCTCTCTCCAACTTGCTGACCCATGTCTGATGGAGAACAGTGAAATCTAGGCACACAAACACCTCTTAGCTATCCATCAATGTCGATAATGACAAATGTTCCTCTTGTGGTTCGGGGAAATGCCAAAGAAGGACTCAATGCTCATTCAGCCATCCTTTTAATGTTGTTTTTCAACTTTGATTATTTGAACTGTTGCCATTTTGTATGTGGACTATTGTTTCTCTTCTATGTTACACTTTGTTGTTCCTATGTTGGTCTAGAAATCTTGTTCCTGTGGGTTATAGAATGGATGGGCAATCTGTTCTTAATGTAATATGTACAAACATTTTTAAAGGTGCAATTCAAATTTCTCTACCCCCATAATGACATGACTTAGTACAAACACATTCAACCTGACACAATCACAAAAACATAGATTGTTTGTATGTTGCTTTTTGGTTTTACACTTGAAAAAATGCTCCATTAAGCTAGATTCAATCAGATCTGCCTTAACCCATGATAACCAACGACATTGTCTTTATTAAGGCCATGTCGGAGGTGTAACTGCGTCGGAGCTGTCAAATCACCAAACGCCTCCCATCATTATAGCTATCACGGACATTGCCATTGGATGTGCAGAGACACAGTAGTAATAATCACATGCAGCCTTATGAGCCGTCAAATCGGTGAGCAACTGCTCTTGTGATCATTGTCAAAAAAAGCCACACCTGCCCATCTCTCATTATAAGTTCAGAACAATAAAGTGTAGGCTATATAGAAATAATTACTCTTAATTTGAAAAATCAATCAACTAAATCATGAGGATTTCTGTCATCCTAATCGAGGTGTAGATTACATCTCAAATCACAGTGTTTGAACTTGTAAACAAGGCTGCATGGGTATTTCTCTTAACGCTCCACTCCATGCAGCCAATGGCAATGCCGCTTTAGGTACAATTTGATTTTGAGTTAAAAATGGCTGCATTGGACCTTTAAATGTAGCTATTTGGAGTCTTTGGACCCTTTTACTCACTTTGTATAGCAGAATATTTGTTTGCTAAATAATCTTTTAAGTACCTCCTGTAAATTCTTAAATTTTTCAATGGTGAATTACTGTACACAGTTTAGCACAGACATTTCACCAGTATCTGTGGTGATAAAACACATGAACGTTCAGAATGTTACAACTACTGCAACCGTTAGTGCTCTATTTGGAAACTCGGAAGTGATTTTCCGCTAGTGGTGTAAAGTACTTAAGTAAAAATACTTGAAAGTACTACTTGAGTAGTTTTTGGTGTATCTGTACTTATTTATATTTTTGGCAACTTTTACTTTTACTTCACTACATTCCTAAAGAAAATTATATACTTGTTACTCAATAAGTTTTCCCTGACACCCAAAAGTACTCGTTACATTTGTAATACATAGCAGGACAGGAAAATTGTCAAATTCACACACTTATCAAGAGAACATCCCTGGTCATCCCTACTGCCTCTGTTCTGACGGACTCACCAAACACATGCTTTGTTTGTAAATTATGTCTGAGTGTTGGAGTGTGCCCCTGGCTATCTGAAAATTAAAATAAACCAGAAAATTATGCTGTCTGGTTTGCTTAATATAAGGAATTTGAGATGATTTATACTTTTACTTTTGATACTTATGTATATTTTAGCAATTACATTTACTTTTGATACTTAAGTATATTTCAAACCAAATACTTTGACTTTTACTCAAGTAGTATTTTACTGGGTGACTTTCACTTTTACTTGAGTCATTCTATTAAGGTATCTTTACTTTTACTCAAGTATGTTAATTGGGTACTTTTTCCACCACTGTTTTCCTCTTCAGCCGATCCTTACAGGGAAAGAGCTTGGGTCATGTTGTTGGAGGTGAATGGATGGAGTTCTTTTACATATGTTGGATCGTTACTTGATCACCCTGTTGCATGAGAACTTTCCTGCAATTCAGGAAACGTAAAACGTGTAGTATATTTGAGGTTTAAAAAGGTTTCTGAGGTTTGTTATTTCCACTTTGAAATTTCAGACTTGATTTTCCCGAAAAATGTATCAGCCCCTAATAAATGTCTGTTAATTATAATCCACATAATACTTCACATTTAATGTTGCTGCAGGATTATTTTCCTGCTGTAGCATACTGGCTTAAATTAAGATCCTACATCTGTAGCGTCAGATCTAACTAACCGACCGAAGCCTAAATGTGTACTTTAGAACTGGGTTTTACCGACTCTTATTGCCTTTTCACCCCACAACAACCATACTTCTACAACGGGTATTAATAACCAGCTATTTAAAAATATCAGTTTGGAGTTATTAGCACCTTTTGTCAGAGTAGATGTGCTGTTAACTGAGTTGAGTGAGGAAGGCTGCGGAGAGCTAATGTCCACATTTGCCCTCAGCTGTGGCCTTTTCCCAAGGAGCACCTGGTAACCTGAAGGAAGGTTAGGTAGGCCAGTGTGCCCTCTGACATTCACTAATTTCAGAGTTAGAGAGCTCAAATTTTCAGGAAACGTTGAACATTGAAGACGTTATTAAAGATGCCAAGTGTTAAATATTTGGGTCAAGCAATTCTAACCCAGTTTGAGACAGGTCAAGTATACTGCAGCTCATCCAAATGGAGAGAGAAATGTGTCTCCACTTTCAGCTACATTGCAGTCTTCGGTGTTGCACATCTCTCCTCTTGTTCATCTGCATATCATATCCCTCTCTTTCTCTACTTTGGTGGTCTCAATCATAACTGTTTCACACAGTTAGTAATACAGAAGTTTGGGCTGGTAGTAGTGAGAAATGGGGTGGGGACCAAAGGGCCAGATTCACTAATCATTGCAAAAAGTTTGCACCTTTTATTTTCCAATCGGAATATAACAGTGTTGAACGAAAGATGAAATAAAGGGAGATGCAAAGTCTTTGTGTAAATTTGGCCCTGATTGGTTGGGTTTGGCTTCATTTTGGATGCTTTGCAGATATAGTTTGCAGAGGCTCCTCTCGCTGACCTCATGGGGAGCAGCTGGAGATGTGGAAGAGAGGATTATGAAAGGAGGGGGATAGAGAAAGAAATAGAGAGAGAGAGAGAGAGAGAGAGAGAGTGAAAAAGAGGGGTACAGAGAGGGTAGTATAGAGTGTCAGAAGGGAGGGGAAGAAAGAGGAGAGAGAGCGAGACGGTGGTAGCTTCAGTGTCAGTCAACTCACAGTGCCAGGGAAGGTCACATTACACTGACTCTGGGAGCGCAGGGTTTTAAATAGAGTGGCTATTTTGGGGCCTACATGTTCAGTATAGAGTACCGGGGAGGGGGTGTACTCAGAGGGAAGATAGTGAAAAGGCTATATGGGTTGAGTGTGAAGACCAGGCCATTCATTGTTGATCATTGTGCCTGCAATGCTTGGTAATGTGTGTGTGTAACCAAGGGCTGGCTCATTGCTTGTTCCTACAGTGCTGGAATTGTGAGAGGGGTGGGTTGGTGGGCATATAAAAAGGGTGGGTAAAAACTGAGTGGAACATTTGGTACAAAACTAATTGGATAGATATTGACATTGGCAAATAGTTCCCAATTAATAGCTGATATGTCTTCTCTCAACACCTGCATACCTGCCTGTTTGTCTCACCAACGCTCTCTTTTCTCTCTCCCCCTCACTCGTTCCACTGATATAGTTCTGATATCACACCTCTCACTCTCTCCTTTGCTTTTTCAACTCTTCCTCCTTCCACCTCCCTTCTTTCACGATATATGGTCATCCTGGCCTGAGAATCCTTCTCCCACCGTCCTCTCTAAAGTTATACTTGAACATTTGATGACGGCAAAAAAGCAAGCAATATCTGCCCCTCTCTCTCCCTCCCTCTCGCTATCAGCCTCTCTTCCCTGTTCATTCCATTTTAGACGGTGCAAGCATGGTCAACGGTGCAGCATTTGCCCCTGTCACTCAGCCTAATTGCCCCCCCTCCTTCTCATCTTACCCCCCGGGTTGGTCTCTCTCTTTTCCTGCCCGTCCCACATTAGTGCCGTCTGTGTCGGGTCTGCAACGGGGTCTCTTCAAACTGTGCCATTTTACTGCATTCTTAAACTTTAAAGGGTGGAGTAAACAAACACTATTTAAGGAGGACAAGAGGGTAACTTTTTTTTTTTCCAAAGGAGAAGGACACCTACCTTTTCCAGGAGGGATTTGGTTTATCATTGTGTTGTGAGGAGTTGAGAACAAGTGTCTGGATTTCTACTTGGACTATCCCCGTTCAACTGAGCATTACATAGGCCTATTGTGTGCACTTACTTATAACTGGTGCCCGTTCCCCATCGCTCTCCCTAGGGTTTGTGTGTGTGTGTGTGTGTGTGTGGGTGTATTGTGTGTGTGTGGGACAGAAAGGCAACGAACTCTGGGGGTGTCAGTGTGCACGTGCTAAACCATTGCACTGCAAAGGGAGTGATCCCTCATTTATCTGATATCATCCCTCACTCTCCTCGTTTATCTATCGTCCCTCACTCTCAACCCTTTGTTCTAAAATTAATCATGGCCTCCTTTAAGACGTGGCTCTTGGGACTGTTCCTAGCCCTGCTCTGCACCTTCCAGACCCCTCTTGCTCCTGGCGTCAAGGCTCAAGACCTGCCACTGGCCCCCCAACAGGATGTAGTAGCTGATGACGAGGGGGAGCATGCAGCAGATGTAGGGGGAGATGACGACGACGATGATGATGATAACGACGATGATGATGACGATGACGACGATGATGATGATGATGATGGGGACAGTAAAGAGGACGACGACGATGATGATGATGATGATGATGATGATGATGATGATGATAACGACGATGATGATGATGACGACGATGATGATGACGACGATGATGACGACGACGACGATGATGATGATGATGACGACGATGATGATGATGATGATGATGATGATGATGATGATGATGATGATGATGACGACGACGACGACGACGACGATGATGATGATGATGATGATGATGATGATGACCACACAGGTAAGTTACGTATTTTCACTTAAATTATGCTGTATTCTTTATCCACCTTCCCTCGCCATCATCTCTGTGTGACCCTAACCCCACTCCTCTCTGCCTGTCTGAAACTATATCAGAAGAGAAAGGGAGAGGGGAGGGGCTTAGCCACACCTTGGCCACTCCCCTCTCCTTAACTCTCCCTGCTCTGCAGAACCTCTCCTTGTCAGTTAGTTCTCAGCTCAGCCTGTCACTCAGTTCAGCTGTCCAATCAGAGTAGATATAGGAAAAGAGACTAGTACAGAAGTCCCTCCTTCACCCCTTTACAGCTGTCCATTACCTTTGCTGTGTCTGTCTGACTCTCTCTGTGTTCTCTTCCCTGCTTAAATAGAGTTATGAACACTCTGGGGAAATTGAACTGGCCTGCCTGGAGTCCCAACTGTGTGTCATCCTTCGTACAGTACACTAGATATGAACCTGGGGACTACAGAAGCATTGTAATGATGAGTTAAAGGAGATTTTTAAATTTTTTATTTAAAAGTAAAACAGAGACTTGATAGAATCAGTCATCGAATCATAATATAGTTCAGATCTTTTGATTTGTGTCTTGTTTGAAATAATGGTTTCTTCTTTTGCACTCCGTCCTTCCTTTCTCACGGTTATGGATTGGATTGACCTGTATTTGTGTCTCCTCCATGTTAACCTACAGAGAAAGAAAGAGAGACAGTGATGTAGAAAGAGGAGGCTTGATAGAGATAGACAGACAGACAGGAGGAGGAGGAGGAGGAGGAGGTGGAAGGGGTGAGGGGAGGCACATGAGGGCTAAAGAATTCAATAGAGTTTCTCTCTTTCTCCACATCTCTCAATCTCTCTCTTTCTCTGTAGAGCATCCTTCTTTGTCACTATGTTGAATAGTTCCAATGAAATTAATGTACTGTATATGCAACCCTGGGCTATGTTTTTACGTCATCTTTGAATGCATATTAATAACACATCTGTGAATGTATCCATTCATATTTTGTAAACTCACTCAAACTCACTCAAGCGGTTCTCAGACTATTATATTTGTACAAAGATAATCATTCACATACTGAGAACAGAAACTTCCGTTATTTTCTTAAACTAATTTAAAATATTTATATGGCCATTAGTCATTTGTCACTTTAGAGAGGATAATTGGAATAGGAATTATTCTTATAATACATGAATTTGTATAGTTGGGTATGATACCACTTTAGTTAGATTACATGTCAGATATCAGAGATTTTACACCAGATCAAGCAATGTTTGTGTGGGCTACCTCTAGCTTGGTACTCGACGTAGATGTTGATGAGGTATTTCATATTTTGGAGAAAAAAATAGTATTTGGAAAAAGAGAGAAATATATCTGTTTTAGGTAGCTAACTGACAAGAGATGACAGTTACTCCAGGTGTTGCATGAATAGAAGTGAGTTTGACTCTGCTCTGAATTTTTTATTTTTTTTGTTGACTGTGAAACAATGCCTTTCTGTGAAAACTAACAAAATATCACCTCTGATCATGTCTCTCTAACCCTACTTTCAATCATAGAATAAATCAATTGATCATGAAGAGTTGCTTGGATGTACTTCTGTTGTTGCCTGGAGTCATGAGTTTGATGACTGATTACATGCATGTAATATATCTGTGTAGTATAAAAAAGGTGGGAGATAGTACTGAAACAAAGTCTGTTTGAGTCAAATTAACAGGAAAAGTTAAAATGTTCATCTCAGTGTGGAATGGTTTATTGTATGGTCATACTGAGTGTGAACCTATATATGTTTAAAATGACTAGACTTTTCTTTATGGGCATCTGTGATTATAATCTACCTACGTGTATTTGTGTGTACAAAGCATGTTCTGTGAGGTAGTCTGTACATTGTACTGGTTTGTGTATGTGGTTAGAATTTGTGTCTGTCTACAGAATATGAGCGTGTAGAACTAGTGTGTGCATGCGGGACTGTATGTAGGAAATGAGTTTTTGTACAGTATGATTGAACTCTACACTGCAATTCTGTTACAATATCTCCTTGCTACACAAACAAAAATACATTCATGAACACTATCACAGAAAATGTACAGATACTCACATACGTGTTAGGATGGGAATGAACAACTTCTTTTACAGAGGCTATCGGTAATGATGACGATGATGACGATGATGCACCTGATGACGATAATGGCGATGATGATGACGATGAGGAAGAGGAGGAGGACGATGACGGTCAACTGTATCACAAAGGATCCTTCTGTTCATACTGTGAATACTGTGAGGTAGGTCTCACCATCTAGATAGAAACACCAGTTTGGTTACATTTATTGGTAAAACAATTTGCACCGTTTTAATATGTTTTCCCCATCCTTTTTAAAAATGTAAAATGATCTCTCTCCCTCGCTCTTATTTTCCCACACATTCTTTCTCTGATTTATGAGCGTAATAAAGTGGTGTTGCTGCTTCTGAATGTGTGAGCTGCCAAGGGCCACACTGTCTGCTACAATCACTCTGCTTTTACTTTAGAAAACATCTATTCTCTCTCTCTCTCTCTCAGCACTGTGACACCTGCAACAAGTGCCCATGTGCAGAGGGAGATGAGTCTGCGTACTGTGACACCTGCCAGGTAAAATGACCTTCCCATTCAACCACTAGTAACCTACACTCAAAAAGAAGGGTTCCAAAAAGGTTCTTAAGCTAGGAGAACGCTTTTTTTGGTTTTTGGTTCTAGTTAGAACCGTTTTGGGTTCCAATTGTTGAACCCCTTCCACAGAGGGTTCTACATAGAATCCAAAATGGTTCTACCTGGAACCAAAAAGGGGTTCTCCCTGGAACCTAAAGGTTGGTTCCAGGGACAGTATGAAAATGAGACGGACTGGATTTTGAACCTGGGTCATCTGTGCACCACAAGACTTCACATTATAATTAGCTTGGGAAGTTAACACAAGTCGTCAGGTCCTAGGCAAGGTTACAACAGAGCCAGTCAAAACCTAGTCTCACAAATCTCTGGGAGCTCTCTACGCTACACACGCTCCATACAGCGGTTGTGAGAAGAGAGACTAGTCAAAATCAAGCTGACCAAATCATCATCAAACCTCACTGTTACCCTTGAACTAAGCAGAAATCAGTTATGATCTAGATATGGTGACTTGGGCAGAGCCTTCCTTTGGCA
The DNA here is from genome assembly GCA_003317085.1 of Hucho hucho. Taxonomy (NCBI): domain Eukaryota; kingdom Metazoa; phylum Chordata; class Actinopteri; order Salmoniformes; family Salmonidae; genus Hucho; species Hucho hucho. Next base: position 855,280 of record QNTS01000215.1, read on the forward strand.
TGCAGAATTCTATGCAGTGCTGCTGTCTACACTGAAAGACATCATGACAACCACATAACTCTGTTTTGATTACTACTGCATTATAGTCAGGACTATGGCTGTAATCGGGAACTTGCCTGGTGAGAGGGTTGTAAAAAATTATGACGCCTGTGACTGTAGGACTGGGTGACTCTCGAAAGATAATTTGATAGTGGGGTTTCACTTTTTATCATAACGATGAGTTGACTCTAATTTAGCGTTTGCATACTCCTCGGAAGTAGGAAGCTGATCTTAATATGATGATTTTTTACATCAAGAGGGCTGGTTATGATGCAATGACAAAGTCAGATCAGAGAAGCTCCCCCCTCCAGTTATGTCCTATGATGTTATATCCTCCTTTATTTCTTATCCTTCTCTAATGATTTACCCTTTTTCTTCTTCTTTCTTTAGATGTGCAACTTCTGCTATGTGTGTCCCATTTGCAGCACTCTTTGCCAACCAGGTATGACAGGGGTATGGGACTGTTTAATGAAGACTGATTGTATGAAATGCTTGCAAAAAACAGTTGACATGTCATTAGCCACTATTAGAGGAATGTTTGAGGTTGAAAGCCAAGCAGCATAAACATCAGGTTCACTGTATGTTTTTAATCCCCAAGGTGGTTTTCTGGACGAGATGACTGGATCAATCTATAAGTAAGACACAGTTACACGTTCACAGTGACATAACACCTTTTGAATGCCTCAGTGTGAGCTATCAACATTCCATTTGACACAGAATTACGTTTATTCTCAAAATTACAAATAATGTCTATCTGCGGAATGCAGTTACTACAAGGAGCGCCCCACATGAATCGCCCATTAGCATTGAGTCACTACATGCCGCGCTCACTGCCATTGAGGCTGCTTCTAACAGTACGGCTCGTATCGATTGGATGGAGAAACAATTATCCACACAATGTGGAAAGATGTTTTTGGCTACACACATATAAAAACAGACATTAAATGCCAGCCACTAGTTAGAAATAGTTATGTTTATTTCACAGTGACATGCCAAGCCAGTGCAAATGACCAGTGCACACCGGTGTTGTATCGAGGTGCCTGCCGACCTGAGGTGCTTCCCAATGGGCAGCTGTATCAGTACATCGGTACACAGTGTCTTTCACCCCGCCTGCCGAGCACTGCTTTCTCGCAGATAACGTAATGGCGAGGGAAGTAGCTAGCTACAGTGCCTTTTTAAAGTATTCATACCCCTTGACTTATTCCACGTTTAGTTGTGTTAGAGCCTGAATTCAAAAAGGATTAAATTGATTGTTTTTCTCACCCATCTACACAACATTCCCCATAATGAGTTTTTAGAAATATTTGCAATTGTATTACCATGAAGTCCAAGGAACTGTCCGTAGATCTCTCAGATAGAATTGTGATGAGGCATATATCTAGGGAAGGGTAAAAAACGAATACCACTCCTGAGAAATAGGCACATAACAGCATGCTTGGAGTTTGCAAAAAGGAATGTGAAAGAGAGATCATAAGGCAAAATATTCTGTGGTCTGCTGAGACAAAAATGTAACTCTTTGGCCTGAATGCAAAGCGCTATGTCTGGAGAAAACCAGGCACAGCTCATCACCCGTCTACCACCATACCTACCGTAAAGCATGGTAGTGGCAGCACCATACTATGGAGATGCTTTTCAGCAGCAGGGACTGAGAGACTGGTTCGAATAAAGAGGAACAATGAATTGAGTCAAATGCAGGCAAATCCTTGATGAGAACCTGCTTCAGATTGCAAACTACCTTAAGACTGGGGTGAAGATTCACGTTCCAACAGGAACGTTAACTTAACAAAGTTTGAGAAAAGCTGCAAGGAAGAATGGTGGAAAATCCCCAATCCAGATGTGCAAAGCTGATACAGACATACCCAAGACGACTGAAAGCTCGCCACCAAAGGTGCTTCTACAAAATATTGACTGTGTGAATACTTATGTAAATGAGATATTTCTGTATTTCCTTTTCAATACATTTTCAAAAATTTCTAAAAACATGTTTTCACTTTGTCATTATGGGGTATTGTCGGTAGATTGGTGAGAAAAAAATATATAGTTAGCAAATCCAAATGACAAGCTATCAGACCCAAATGCACATGCACCTCACCCTGTGATTCTTTCAATAGGCCTACCCGTGTGAGTAGAAATGTGAAGACTGATGCGCAGTAAAATCAATAAACTAACCACTTGTCTCCCTTTATTCGTTAGGACTGTAGCCGACGTCTTCGAAGCTGACAAATAAGCCCCTGCCGCCACCATGTGGCCAAGGATGATGCTGCAACCAAGGGATTATATTATCTCTTAGATTCACTGTCATTATTTTCACTTTTAATAAGTTATAAATTATTTTACTGTCTTTTTTGTTGTTGACTGAGAACACCACAAACATGCAAACTGGATATAGAGATATTGGATATATTGGATACACATATTAGATATAATAGATAGAAGTTGTAATGAGAATAACTTTAATTAAGCTATTATTGTTAGATGACAGGTTTATGGTATTCTTCTCAGGAACATGCATTCGTATTTTAAAGTCATATCTGTGTTTCTTAAGCACAGTGGGGTTGTATGAAATAAACTAATGGGGAAGTTTTAAACATTTGTGCTGTAATGTTTTTATGTGCACTGTCATATCAAATGGAAAATGCAGCTAGAATTAGGCTATAATAGAACAAAACATATTGACAGATATGAGCATATTTCATATGGTATTTTATATGGTATTTTATCATTTCAGCTTCAATTGGAAGATTCATATTTTGTAATGAGGAATATAAGCATAGAGTGTACATTTTTGACTGCCATTGAGTAGAATGTACAGTATATACTGAACAAAATATAAACGCAACATGTTGGTCCCATGAAATAAATTATCCCAGAAATTATAGATTTCTCTCAAATTTTGCACACAAGTTTGTTTACATACATGTTAGTGAGCATTTCTCCTTTGCCAAGATAATCCATTCAGCTGACAGGTGTGGCATATCAAGAAGCTGATTAAACAGCATGAACATTACACAGGTGCACATTGTGCTGGGGACAATAAAAGGCCACTTTAAAATGTGCATTTTTGTCACACAACACAATGCCACAGAAGTCTCAAGTTGTGAGGGAGCATGCAATTGGAATGCTGACTGCAGGAATGTCCACCAGAGCTGTTGGCAGAGAATGTTATGTTATTTTCTCTACCATCTACCATAACGTAGTTTTAGAGAATTTGTGTATGGCGTCATGTGGGCAGGCATAAACTGCGGACAACAAACACAATTGCATTTTATCAATGGCAATTTGAATGCACAAAAATACTGTGACAAAATCCTGAGGCCCATTGTGAGGCCCATTTTTTATAGGTATCTGTGACCAACATATGCATATCTGTATTCCCAGTCATGTTAAATCCATAGATTAGGGCCTAATTAATTTTTTTCAATAGACTGATTTTCTCATATGAACTGTAACTCAGTATAATCTTTGAAATTGTTGCATGTTGCGCTTATATTTCTGTTCAATGTCTTTGGTCTTCACAGGTCAACATAATTGGGGTCAAATACTATTACTGCATAACATTTGAACATACCTCTAATATAGTTTTTGGGCAAATCAATGTTTTTACGTCAAGTAGTATTCACATAGGCAAGGTTGGGTAGTAACGGATTACATGTAATGGGGATTATGTAATCCGATTTGCAAAAATCAGCCCGGATTACTTAAAAAAACGTGTCATCGGGATTACAGTTAATGTATTAAAAACATCTGATTATATTTAGGATTACTTAATCTAACATCAATAGGAACATTTTATTTTGTCAGCATTGCTGCCATTTCACGCACCCTAAAGACTTCTCACATGCTCTCAACTCGGCAAGAATCTATTGTCCTGGTGATGGCTTCTTTTGTATTCCAATTGAATTAATGAATTAATGAGTAGGTAAGGCTGCCATACCATTTACTGGCCCACTGGTCAATCAGACAGTTGTATGGACTCCATAGAGTTGCTGCGTGATGCTTAGTTTGGCAGCCTATTTACAGTGTACTTTCACTCTGTCTCTGAGTAGTGGGCAAGAAAATGCGTTCTGATTGCGCAAAATTTCAAACACTGTTTTGAACACATGTTGTTAATGATGAAAGAAGAGGGTACCAAGCTTTTTATTTATCAGTTTATATTGAGCGAAGGGTACTCAAGTCAGCCATTCACGGTGAGTGGATAGGCTACATAAAATTTTATGTTAAATAGGCCTATCAATTACAACGCAAACTATCAGCAATAATTCGACTATATTTAGAGTTGGCGAACTAACAACTTCCTCAGGTGCTGAATTAGTCCCACATGAATTATCTTATGTGATATTACTGTCCAAAAAGATGTAGGCAAATTAATCTCTATATCTATATTTTGATAGGCTTATTGTCAAACCATCTAAGCATCATCATTCCTGCTTGTTTATTAGTTTAAACAATTTATTTGTTGAAATCATACCATTTTAGTAGTCTAGTACACCTAGAAATAAGCACATTGAATGGGTTTAGATATGATCATTAGACTACAATTTCTTTCTATTTTATGACCGCGCAATACAATTGTGGCATGACCAAATCATAGGCTTGTGCCACCAATTGAAAATGTTAGGAAAAAGTAAATATGGAGCCCTGTGTATGCTCTCACACATAGAATTTCACACTAGTCCCCAAATTTAAAATAGTCATGTTACTAAATGGAATAATTAGTTAAAAAAATATGCCTGGGTGTTATAAATGAAAGCAATCCTAAAGTAATCTGATTACGATACTCATTTTGAGTAATCAAAAGGATTACGTTACAAATTACTTTATATTTCATGTAACTGTAATCAGTAACGGATTACATTTTTCAATTAAACTGCCCAACCCTGCGCATAGTCCACTAAATTATCTTAATTGCACACAGAGCTGAACCAGCCCCACTGCGGAATGTATATTGTGGCAACCCCGAGATATCGTAGAGCAATGGGAGATTGAGCTGGTGCCGTGCATTTATACAGATCTTACAATTCACATATTATATATTCGTGTGAGAGCATACACAGGGCTCCATACTAACTTAAAAAAAAAATCCAGTTGGTTGCACAAGCCTATGATTTGGTCACGCCAAAATGATGTTCCTGTGTCAAGCAATAGATCCAATTCGTAACCTAATGATGTTGAATTCTAAGCTTGCTAGACTATTAAAATGGTATGATTCACTAAATAATTTGTTTTAACTAATTAGCATGTCCCTGCAGGAATGCATGATACTTTGACGTGCAACCTTAACCAATGATTGTCATACATGTTTGGTTTGACAATAGGCCTACTGTCACGTCCAGGCCTGGGTTAGCAGGCTGGTGTTTAGTTTCGTTTTTGGTTTAGGAGGGTTTTGAGTTCTAGGTTGTGTATTTCTATGTTGGGGAAATGGTTCCCAATTAGAGTCAGCTGTTTGTCGTTACCTCTAATTGGGAACCATATATATGTTTGTAGTTTTCAGAAGGGTTTTTGTGGGTTATTGTTTGTTCATAGCGTAAGTGTTTAGTTTCAGTTTCTATGTTTCGATCTTTGTTCGTTTATTTGTTATTTTCCCCAGTTACGTGATTTAATAAATATGTATACTGGAAGCATCGCTGCGTCTTGGTCCGTCCCTCTAGAAGATCGTGACACCTACAATTCAAAATAGGGTTCCAGAATTTCCAGATTTCTTTTCAATATAGAGATACATTTGCCTACATCTTTTTTGGAACTAATATCACATAAGATAATTTATGCGGAACTAATTCACCATTGAGGAAGTTGTTAGTTTGCCAACTCTAAATATAAAGAGCTTCATTCCAAAATGCTAGAGATTGGTGTGTTTTTTCAATATCTAATCATGGTATGACATGATTAGTCATGACATCACTTGATGGTTTCATTTCAGAGACAAATAATCATGTTTTTTTTGCTAAATTCTATATATCCGCCTCATTCTCAGAGAAATAAGTAGTACTGCTAGATTTTATACAGTCAAATGTAACAAATAAAATTTTTAATAAAGAACTGTACAAATGATACATGTCTAATCAAGTGACAAACACTTTTTTAAAGTAAAAACGATTTAATACAGTAATATGAGATCTGTATGTAAAACATTTATATTTGTCATTTTTGTCATTTAGCAGATGCTCTTATCCAGAGTGACTGACAGTAAGTGCGTTCATCTGATGATAGCTAGTTGAGACAACCACATAACCCTAACATTACATGTACAGTGCCTTCGGAAAGTATTCAGACCCCTTGACTTTTTAAATTTTTTTTACGTTACAGCCTTATTATAAAATTTATTAAATATTTTTTTTCCATCAATCTACACACAATACCCCATAATGACAAAGCAAAAACAGGTTTAGACATTTTTGCAAATTTATACATAAGTATTCAGACCCTTGATATGAGACTCGAAATTGAGATCAGGTGCATCCTGTTTCCATTGATCATCCCTGAGATGTTTCTACAACATGATTGGTGTCCACCTGTGGTAAATTCAATTGATTGGGCATGATTTGAAAAGGCACACACTTGTCTATATAAGGTCCCACAGTAGACCGTGCACGTCAGAGCAAAAACCAAGCCATGAGGTCGAATGAATTGTACATAGAGCTCCGAGACAGGATTGTGTCAAGGCACAGATCTGGGGAAGGGTACTAAAATATTTCTGCAGCATTGAAGGTCCCCAAGAACACAGTGGCCTCCATCACTCTCCAGCAAAACTGAGCAATCGTGGGAGTAGGGTCTTGGTAAGAACCCGATGGTCACTCTGATAGAGCTCCAGAGTTCCTCTGTGGAGATTCAGATTCTCTGTAGAGAAAGGTCAGACAGTGTTTTACCAAAGAGGAAGGGGTGAGATGAGGTACGCCTGAAGTTGTACGGAAGAAACTTGGAGATGGTGGGGGCCTTCAGGTTTCTTGGGGTGTACTTTGTCATTAGGCTGACCTGGGCAGAACACATTGAGAGACTGGTGGGAAAGTGTAAGAAATTGATAAATGTAATGCCCTCTCTGGCAGGGATTTTTATTAATCCATTTACGATGACGGCCTGGAGTGGGTGGCTAGGCGCACCTCAATGAGGACCATATATGTTGCATTGATCAGATCTGTAATAGATTATGGAAGTGTAACATCAGTGGAAAGACTAGATGTCATACAGGTGAAACTGAGAATATGTAGTGGGCCGTTTACGGACCTCTCCGGTGTCCGCATTACAGGCGGAGAGAGGGGAGACTCCATTGCAGATTAGTATATAGCAGCTGACAATTAACTATTGGGTCAATCTACAGGGGCATGGGGTGTCTCAACCAAAGAAAGGGGTGCTACAGGCATGATGGGAACAGAACACAAGCTTTGGGTGGGTGGGTAATACCCAAGCAAGGGAGATGGGATTGTATGGAAGAGGGTTAGACCCACGGTGGCTATTCCTGTGAACCCACCATGTCTACTTCCACCTCCAGTAGTTAATCTAGAAGTGTTAGAGAGACTATGCAAAGATAGGGAGAAGGTTGATTCATCTGATTTGTTTAAAAGACGTCTGGAGACTGTATATCAGGATTTTGTGCCCATTTAGACAGATGATTCAAAAGACCCAAGGACAAGGATATACTGGGTCAGCATTTGTAGTGCAGGAATGTGGTGTGGCAGTCAGGAAACGTATAATAGACCACCTCGATACTGTTGCCATACTGTTGGCCTTGCAGTGGGTTGAGGAAGTACCCAGCTAACACATAACATTCTGAGCTTGGTGAGAGCTTGGTGAGAGCGTGTTTGTCCTATGGTTATTTTGTATACAACCTTCCCACAATGTTGGGAATGGTAGAGGATAGTGGAACATTAGAACATTCGCAGCACCTTTAAGGAACTTGACAAAATAATGTTATTTTCTTGGTATTTCAATAATTTAACAAAACATTTCTTAAAAGTTCAAGCATGGTTACATTTAATTACATTTTTGGTAATGTTCTATGAATGTACTCCAACTTTGACATTGGGAATGTTCTCAAATAGTTCAAAAAATTTTAAGAAACAATGTTTTCTTTGGGAATTTTTGCACTTCAGCATAATGTTTTCTGCAGGTTTTCTAATGGTTCTATTTATTAAAGTCATGTTCCCAGAACATTAAGAAAGCGTAAAAAAAAAAAACACAAGAAAACATTAGAAACGTTCAAAGAAAGATCTAAGAATGCTATTTAAAAACATATACATTCCATTCTCAGCATCAATAAAACTCTCTCTATCCTCTCTTGTTAACTATGCTCAGGTTTGTTGGCCGTGCACACTAATTGCCACACCTGATCTTAATGAGTGTTTGTATCCTTTGAAATGGGGCACGTTTGACTAGAATAAAATTAACAGCTTTGTAAAAGTAAAAAAAATAAACACCATCCTGGTGTTGCAGTGGACTAATTCCATGGATAAAGAACAGAAGACATAGGTTCGAATTTCACTGCCGCTGTGCCACAATAAAATAACCTTTACATTTCATTCAAAATATTCACAATATTTAGAGAATGTTCTCAGAATGTTATTTAATTACCTTCAAATAACCTATAATTTCCTGTAAGGGAAATTGTAATGTTTGTGCTATTCTTATAACAAATTTCTGTGTTCATGAAAGTGGCTGACTGTACAAATCACACCTATCAGTAGCTGCAATTTGGCAGTACGCCCAGACCGTATTTTGAGAACGAATGACGTTGTTTTGAGAACAAACGATATCTCAGTTTCAAGGGCTCAGCTTAGAGAGGAGAAACCTCGTGAGGGATTGGTCTGTCACATGTTATGAAACAGTATTGGTCGGTCACATGAATAGAACAACCCGGTAATGATTAATTAATTATGCTAAATCATGCAAATATAACTTGTCAGTGTATAGCCGTATGTAAGACAACTGTTGGGACTGCCCCGGCAGAGTTTTCTGACAGACATGGTGCATTAAGTTGGTTGGAACCTTTCCAGCGTGCTGTCAATAAACAATGATTCATTTTAGATTGACTTTGAGTGTCCCTGTGTAAGAATTTCCACAACATTTTGTGTCACGAACTGAATGATTGATTCTGCCTGCGGAGCTTTCCAGTGGGGGTCTGCGAGGAAAACCGGTGGCGCATTGTGATTGGTATGGGTGTAGCTGGTGCAGAGGAGTCAGGCGCAGGACAGCAGAGATGAGTACCACAAGTAATTTTACTCAAAAACTTACTCATTACAACAAGAATAACCAAGCCCACAATACGTACCAAAAAACACAAAACAATCACGCACAAAAACATGGGGAAAACAGAGGGTTAAATAATGAACATATAATTGGGGAATTGAAACCAGGTGTGTAAAACAAGACAAAACAAAGGGAACATGAAAAGTGGATCGGCGATGGCTAGAAGACTGGTGACGTCGACCGCCGAACGCCGCCCGAACAAGGAAAGGTACCGACTTCGGCGAAAGTCAAGACAGTACCCCCCCCTTGATGCGCGGCACCAGCAGCGCCCCGACACCGACCTTGGGGACGACCCGGAGGACGAGGCGCAGGGCGATCCGGATGGAGACGGTGGAACTCCCGCAGCATCGAGGGTCCAAAACATCCTCCACCGGCACCCAGCATCTCTCCTCCGGACCGTACCCCTCCCACTCCACGAGGTACTGAAGGCCCCTCCTCCGACGCCTCAAGTCCAGGATGGCTCGAACAGCATACACCGGGGCCCCCTCGATGTCTAGAGGGGTCGGAGGACCCTCCCGCACCTCAGACTCCTGGAGTTGACCAGCCACCACCGGCCTGAGGAGAGACACATGGAACGAGGGGTTAATACGGTAATCTGAGGGAAGCTGTAACCTGTAGCAAACCTTGTTCAGTCTCCTCAGGACTTTGAATGGCCCCACAAACCACAGGCCCAGCTTCCGGCAGGGCAGGCGGAGGGGCAGGTTTCGGGTCGAGAGCCAGACCCGGTCCCCCGGTGCGAACACCGGGGCCTCACTGCGGTGGCGGTCGGCACTCGCCTTCTGACACCTCATGGCCCGTTGCAAGTGCACATGAGCGGCGTCCCATGTCTCCTCTGAGCTCTTAAAACATTCGTCCACCGCAGGAGCCTCGATCTGGCTCTGATGCAAAGGTGCCAGAACCGGCTGATATGCCAGTACGCACTGGAAGGGGGGAGAGGTTAGTGGAGGAGTGGCGGAGCGAGTTTTGGGCAATATCTGCCCAGGGGATGAACGCCGCCCACTCCCCCGGCCGGTCCTGGCAATAAGACCGCAGAAACCTACCCACATCCTGGTTTACTCTCTCCACCTGCCCGTTACTCTCGGGGTGAAAAGCCGTGGTAAGGCTGACCGAGACCCCCAGACGTTCCATGAACGCCCTCCAGACCCTTGACGTAAACTGGGGACCTCGATCCGACACTATATCCTCGTGCACCCCGTAGTGCCGGAAGACCAGAGGAGGGTGACGTGTGAGCCCAATAGATAAACGGTCGCGGACAGCAGACGGAACGTACAGACGCCCAGCGTGGGCTCTGTACGTAACGCCCGCTCGATGTCTGCGTCCAGCTCCCACACCACCGGTGCCACCAGGCAAGAGGCTGGAAGTATGGGAGTGTGATCTATGGACTGCTCCTCTGTGTCGTACATCCTGGACAGGGCGTCTGCCTTAGCGTTCTTGGAACCTGGTCTGTAGGACAGGGTGAAAACAAAACGGGTAAAGAACATGGCCCACCTTGCCTGGCGAGGGTTCAGTCTCCTCGCCGCCCGGATGTACTCCAGATTGCGGTGGTCAGTCCAGATGAGAAAAGGGTGTTTAGCCCCCTCAAGCCAATGTCTCCACGCCTTCAGAGCCTTGACAACAGCCAACAACTCCCGGTCCCTGAAATGCGGTCACTCTCCATCTCCACCCCTGAAGTGGAAATGCGGTATCCTAGGAAGGAGATGGACTGTTGGAAGAACAGACGTTTCTCAGCCTTGACGTACAGGTCATGTTCCAACAGTCGACCAAGCACCCTGCGCACCAGGGACACATGCTCGGCGCGTGTAGCGGAGTATATCAGAATGTCATCAATATACACCACTACACCCTGCCCATGCAGGTCCCTGAAAATCTTGTCTACAAAAGCCTGGAAAACTGATGGAGCATTCATCAACCTGTACGGCATGACGAGGTACTCATAGTGCCCTGAGGTGGTACTAAATGCCGTCTTCCACTCGTCCCCCTCCCGGATACGCACCAGGTTGTAAGTGCTCCTGAGGTCCAATTTTGTGAAGAAGCGCACCCCGTGCATTGACTCTATCGCACTGGCTATGAGAGGCAGCGGGTAGCTGTACCTCACAGTGATTTGGTTGATACCTCGATAGTCAATGCACGTGCGCAGACCTCCATCCTTCTTCTTCACCTGCCTCCTCGAGGAGGCAGGTGAAGTGGAGGGCCGAATGTACCCCTGCCCCAGGGATTCGGAGACATATGTTTCCATAGCCGCCGTCTCCTCCTGTGACAGGGGATACACATGACTCCTGGGAAGTGCTGCGTCTACCAGGAGATCTATCGCACAATCCCCCCGTCGATGGGGTGGTAATTTAGTCGCCCTCTTCTTACAGAAGGCGAGAGCCAAATCGGCATATTCAGAGGGGATGCGCACGGTGGAGACCTGGTCTGGACTTTCCACCATAGTCGCACCGGCGGAAACCGCTAAACACCTCCCCGAGCCCTTTCGTGACCACCCCTTGAGAGCACTCTGTAAAGTTCATGGAGAATAAGAGTACCCCCTCCCAGCTGCCCACTGCACTGAGACTAGGAAGCACACGTCACCACTGATAAATCCACGATAATCGAGATTTTCAATAAGCATTTCTCTACGGCTGGCCATGCTTTCCACCTGGCTACCCCTACCCCGGCCAACAGCTCTGCACCCCCTGCAGCAACTGGCCCAAGCCCCCCCCGCTTCTCCTTCACCCAAATCCAGATTTTTATTTTATTTTATTTTATTTCACCTTTATTTAACCAGGTAGGCAAGTTGAGAACAAGTTCTCATTTACAACTGCGACCTGGCCAAGATAAAGCAAAGCAGTTCAACACATACAACAACACATAGTTACACATTGGAGTAAACAAACACACAGTCAATAATACAGTAGAAGAAAAAACTAATCTATATACAATGTGTGCAAATGAGGTAAGATAAGGAACGTAAGGCAATAAATAGGCCATGGTGGCGAAGTAATTACAGTATAGCAATTTAACACTGGAATGATAAATGTGCAGTAGATGAATGTGCAATGTAGAAAAACTGGGGAGCAAAGGAGCAAGATAAATAAATTAATACGGTAGGGGATGAGGTAGTTGATTGGGCTATTTACAGATGGGCTATGTACAGGTGCAGTGATCTGTGAGCTTCTCTGACAGCTGGTGCTTAAAGCTGGTGAGGGAGATAAGTGTCTCCAGTTTCAGTGATTTTTGTAGTTCGTTCCAGTCATTGGCAGCAGAGAACTGGAAGGAAAGGCGGACAAAATAGGAATTGGCTTTGGGGGTGACCAGTGAGATATACCTGCTGGAGCGCGTGCTACGGGTGGGTGCTGCTATGGTTACCAGCGAGCTGAGATAAGGCGGGGCTTTACCAAGCAGGGACTTGTAGATGACCTGGAGCCAGTGAGTCTGGCGACGAGTATGTAGCGAGGGCCAGCCAACTAGAGCATACAGGTCACAGTGGTGGGTGGTATAAGGGGCTTTGGTGACAAAGCGGCTGGCACTGTGATAGACTGCATCCAGTTTGCTGAGTAGAGTATTGGAAGCTGTTTTGTAGATGACATCACCGAAGTCGAGGATCGGTAGGATAGTCAGTTTTACTAGTGCAAGTTTGGCAGCATGAGTGAAGGAGGCTTTGTTGCGAAATAGGAAGCCGATTCTAGATTTAATTTTGGATTGGAGCTGATAGCTGATGTTCTGAAAGAGCTGCAAAATCTGGATCCCTACAATCAGCTGGGCTAGACAATCTGGACCCTCTATTCCTAGAATTATCCGCCGCCATTGTTGCAACCCCTATTACTAGTCTGTTCAGCCTCTCTTTCGTATCGTCTGAGATTCCTAAAGATTGGAAAGCGGGGGAGACACTCTAGACCCAAACTGTTACAGACCTATATCCATCCTGCCCTGCCTTTCTAAAGTCTTCGAAAGCCAAGTGAACAAACAGATCACCGACCATTATGAATCCCACCGTACCTTCTCCGCTATGCAATCTGGTTTCCGAGCTGGTGCCAGGATTCAGCTGGACCTCCCAAATTAAGCAAGGCTTGGCCATTTTGTTTGTTTACCCTACAATTTTTGCTACACACATGCCAGCACCCACACACAACCCACCTGTTAATTAATATTTGTTAGTGGTTCATACTCTGTTTGATTTAAAAATGTGGGGTCTTTTTATTTTGTTTTAGTGGGTTTTTCACGGGTTAGAAAGGATGCTGTACACAGATAAAAGTTGATATTGTTTCACACGTAAATTATCTCGATTAGAAGAAATGTACTGAATGTAAATGTAAACCTGATACACAAAATGTTTGAAATATCTTTAAGTAATGTCTGAAGTACAGGAAAACAAACACTCACTTAATAGGGCTGACTGACCTCTGACTTCTGTTCTGACTTCCTGGTGAGTCCTGATCACCCTTACTAGGAAGACAGGAGATGTTTCTTTTATGGGCTATGTAAAAACAAATAATTAAGAAGAAGTTTATAATTTATCAATAGTCCTGTGTGATATTGCCCGCGAGAAGGACAGAGAGAGAGAGCTGTCTAGTCTATTTTATAATTATCTTATGGGATACAATTATTATTATTATTTTTAACAGGCATTGTTGTTTTTTTTACGATTTTGAGTCATGTGTCCAAAGGGGGAATTACCAGTCCCCTGGGGCACAAATGATTTTATTAACATGCCGGCCTGTAAAAGTAAAAAATAGATTTTGGTAATGGATGACAGTTATTTCAAATAAATAGAAGTTTTCCCCACCTCGAGTGATAGATGTGTACTGCTGTTGTTGTTTTCTTTTCTTTGTTTTTGTCCTGCTTCAATAACAAATCTCACCAGATTGGGTCTTCTGGATGGTCAGGATTTCTCCCTAAGGATTAGCCCTCTGACTCCCTGACCTGTAACTCTGCAGTGAGATCGCCAAGATGATAGGGGAGTATAAGCCAATTTAGGGGGTGGGTGGTGGAAATGGTTTCAACTGTGTGTTATTCTCTGAGACATTTGTCTGAGAAGTCTGGATTTCCTGAATTACAAATGCCCTAAATTAAACTGTTGTTCTGGTCTGTCCTCTCTTGAGGTAATGGCGGAGATGGTATCTAGATGTATCGAAGATAATTCGGCCGATGAACAGTGTGAACCTCAACACCCCCTCTAACCGTCTGAAAATGGCATTCAGTATGGTCCGTCACCACTTCTACCCTGAGACCTGAGTCCGAGCCAGCAACCTGTACACAGCAGTCGAAGCTATCAACTGCCTTTTCTCTCAGGAGTGCAACACGGGGTACATGTGGAGTGAGCATGGAGAGAGATCCAGTCCAAACGTCTCTCATGCTGCTGGTGTACTGGTAGGAAAATGGGCAAAGACATATTGGACTGTAAAGGACAGTGGGGGCTCAGGTGAGAGACATTATCAAGGGCCATCCACTTTGAACATGTGCCATCCACTTTGAACAACGCCAGGAAGAATGAGTGCTGTGAAGGGGGGTGGTCAACCGTGCCCGTAATTGATTTAGGCTTGTCCAAAATTGTTTATTTGGGGTATCAGGTTGATTGTGAAAGTCTGCACACTGCAAAATGATGTAATTTAGACTAAGAATGATTTGAAATACCAATATGTAATTACCACAAGTGATGAGAAAAGTGAGGGTCTTAAATTAAAGTGATAGAACCAACTTGAAGCACTAAGGACTGTCATTCTAAATTTGGGTTGGATAATACAGTCGGAAGTTTACATACACCTTAGCCAAATACATTTAAACTCGGTTTTTCACAACTCCTGATATTTAATCCTAGGATCACCACTTTATTTTAAGAATGTGAAATGTCAGAATAATAGTAGAGAGAATGATTTATTTCAGCTTTTATTTCTTTCATCACATTCCCAGTGGGTCAGAAGTTTACATACACTCAATTAGTATTTGGTAGCATTGCCTTTAAGTTGTTTAACTTCTTAGGGAGCGGTGGGGCGCTAGCGACACTACCAGGTGAAATGCAAGGCGCCAAATTCAAAATCCAAAAGTTAAATTATTAAACATGCATCAATATACAAGTGTTTCATATTCATCAAAAGCTCTGCTTCTTGGCAATATCACAGCGTTGTCAGATTTCAAAAAGGCTTTACGGCGAAAGCACCACATTTGATTGTTTGAGGATAGCACCCCACATATTTTTCCATTGACTCCTCCATTGAAACGTGAAGAGAACTCGTTCAACTTATACCTATAAACTTGTCCAAGAACAATCAAACATAATTTTAAATGTATCCTTAGGAACACTTTTATGTATAAATAGTATAATATTTCAACCGGAATATAAACTGGGCGATAAGAAAGGAAAAAACCAAAGAGCGCGCCAGCCGTGAACGCGCGTTTTCTTCTATTGACATCTGTGTGGCCACTTCCTTATTCATCTTCTTCTATGCTCTAAAAGCATCTAAAAAGAATCAGAACACTTTCTCGAGACTGTTGACATCCAGAGGAAGCAAAAGGTACTGCATTCATATGCCCTTATATAGGGGTTCTAAATGAGGCAAAACCACTTTTTCCAGGACAGAAATTCCTTGGGTTTTCGCCTGCCATATCCGTTCTGTTATACTCACAGACAAAATGTTAACACTTTTAGAATATTCTGAATGTTTCCTATCCAATGGTACTAAATATGTGCATATCCTATTTTCTGGGCCTGAATGGGAGGCATTTTACTTTGGGCACGCCAGGCCCTCCAAAACGGTCACCTCGTGCGCTGCTCCCAAAGAAGTTAACTTGGGTCAAACGTATCGGGTAGCCTACCACAAGTTTCCCAAAATAGGTTGGGTGAATTTTGGCCCATTCCTCCTGACAGAGCTGGTGTAACTGAGTCAGGTTGTAGGTCTCCTTTCTCGCACACACTTGTTCAGATCTGCTCACAAATTTTCTATAGGATTGAGGTCAGGGCTTTGTGATGGCCACTCCAATACCTTGACTTTGTTGTCCTTAAGCCATTTTGCCACAACTTTGGAAGTATGCTTGGGGTCATTGTCCATTTGGAAGACCCATTTGCGATAAAGCTTTAACTTCCTGACTGATGTCTTGAGATGTTGCTTCAATATATCCACATAATTTTCCTTCCTCATGATGCCATCTATTTTGTGAAGTGCACCAGTCCCTCCTGCACCAAAGCACCCCCACAACATGATTCTGCCACCCTCGTGCTTCACGATTGGGATGGTGTTCTTCAGCTTGCAATCCTCTCCATTTTTCCTCCAAACATAACGATGGTCATTATGGCCAAACAGTTCAATTTCTCCAAAAGTACGATCTTTGTCCCCAAGTGCAGTTGCAAACTATAGTCTAGCTTTTTTATGGCGGTTTTGGAGCAGTGGCTTCTTCCTTGCTGAGCGTCCTTTCAGGTTATGTCGATATAGGACTAGTTTTTTTGCTGTTGTTCTGGGATTGATTTGCACTTTTCGCATCAATGTACGTCTCTAGGAGACAGAATGATGATGAGCGGAATGAGCGGAATGATGACTGCGTGGTTCCATGGTGCTTATACTTGCGTACTATTTTTTGTACAGATGAATGTGGTACCTTCAGGCATTTGGAAATTGCTCCCACGGATCAACCAGATCAAAAAAAATTCTGAGGTCTTGGCTGTTTTCTTTAGATTTTCCCATGATGTCAAGCAAAGAGGCACTGAGTTTGTAGGTAGGCCTTGAAATACATCCACAGGTACACCTCCAATTGACTCAAATTATGTCCGAAGCTTCTAACGCCATGACATCATTTTCTGGAATTTTCCAAGCTGTTTAAAGGCAACTTCGTGTATGTAAACTTCTGACCCACTGGAATTGTGATACAGTGAATTATAAGTGAAATAATCAATCTGTAAACAATTGTTGGAAAAATGACTTGTGTCATGCACAAAGTAGATGTCCTAACCGACTTGCCAAAACTATAGTTTGTTAACAAGAAATTTGTGGAGTGGTTGAAAAACGAGTTTTAATGACTCCAACCTAAGTGTATGCAAACTTCAACTGTATATTAATAATTATGTATTGGAAAGGCAAGTCTTCTAGAGACAGAGCTGTGCCCTAAAAACGTGAGAGTCTCGATTGTATCTCAGGCTAACCTTGCAACAATCTCATTCTTAACAAGTTTCGAGTGAAACTCTCTCTTCCCTGTGAAATGTTATTAACATGCTGTAAGGCGATCTGCCACTCTGGCTGATAAGATTTCAGTAGATATTTTGTTTTCTACTCCTCCAGAGGATGGTGAAACAGTTAGATTGAAGGTTGTTTTCTTTTAACAAATTGAGAGTAAGGTCATCTAAACCCTGAACCTGTTTACATTATGTGGAACTGTCACGACTTCAGCCGAAGTTGGTCCCTTTCCTTGTTCGGCGGCCTTTTGGCGGTCGATGTCGCCGGTTTTCTAGCTACCGCCGATCTACTTCTCATTTTCTATTTATTGTGTATTTTGAGTAAATTACTTTGATTACTCTATTCTGCTGTTCTGCGCCTGACTCTCTACACAGCTACACACAGGACCATCACAGGAACACTGAGCTGATGAGCCAGCACCAACCTTTTGAAGGTCTTCGCAGAATTGTTAAACAACAGGGTTTTATGTTTTGACTAGGTGGATATCCCAGGGACAGTTAGTGACAACATAGGTCCATGCAACATGATTGTGGTAAGAAATATGGAAAGAAGGGTTAACCACGAGAGATTTATTCACCTCTGAATCTACAGATCCATTGTGTAATTTTGATACTCACTCCCATTAATAAAGTATAACCTTTTATTAGGGTTGCACATTTTGGGGAATATTCAAAGGTGGAAACTTTCCGTGGGAATTAACGGAAATATATGCAAATTAATATTAATACCATTTAAATGTAGATGTTTTTTTGCGTTGGATATATTTACCATATCATATGGAGACAGAAACATAAACCTTATCATAAAGTAGACATAATTACAAATGATTAAATCCTTAAAAATAAAAATAACGATTTAGTTACGAACTGAACTTTTATTAAATGAGTTCACTCTTCACATGGGATGATTTCACTGAACAACAAAAGAAAGGGAATATTGAATGATCCCAAATGATCCATCGCATCTCCCAAAAATGTTTTCAACATACATCTGTAAAATGAGCCTAGAAACTAAAGCTGGGTTTGTCTTCCTCTCAGGCTTCCATGTCTTCTCCCTGGACCTCCTCAATGTCCACCTCTTGAACATCAGACTCTGAGATCTCATCTTCACTGTCACTTTCCAACCTTGTTGAGGATGGCTCGTTGTCAGGCTCAAAAAGTCTCAAATTTTCCCGGATGGCCACCAATTTTTCAACCCTTTTATTGGTCAGCCTGTTGCGTGCTTTGGTGTGTGTGTTCCCAAACAAGGACCAGTTACACTCTGAGGCAGCTAATGTTGGTGGGATTTGTAGGATGATGGAGGCAACAGGGGAAAGAGCCTCAGATCCACAAAGTCCCTTCCACCAGGTGGCTGATGAGATATGTTGGCACGACTGCCATATTGCATCTCCACCCAAAAGCCCTTGCTTGGACGTGTACTTCACCAGACTGCTAAAAACCTTGCCCTCATCCAGGCCAAGGTGGCAGACTGGTGATATGGCAATTTCTTGGAGAGACTCCTTCCCCTTCAGGACACTGTCAAACATGATGGCAACACCACCCTGCTGGGCAGCTTAAATGTGGTGCACTTATTCTTCTCACTTTGCTTGGTGAGGTAGATTGCTGCTATAGCTTGATGACCCTTCACATACCTATACATTTTCTTGGCTCTCTTGTAGAGTGTATCCATTGTTTTCAGTGCCATGCCCTTGAGGAGCAGATTCAATGCATGAGCAGCACAGCCAATGGGTGTGATGTGAGGTTAGGACTCCTCCACTTTAGACCAAGCAGTCTTCATGTTCACAGCATTGTCTGTCACCAGTGCAAATACCTTTTGTGGTCCAAGGTCATTGATGACTGCCTTCAGCTCATCTGCAATGTAGAGACCGGTGTGTCTGTTGTCCCTTGTGTCTGTGCTCTTGTAGAATACTGGTTGAGGGGTGGAGATGATGTAGTTAATTATTCCTTGCCCACAAACATTTGACCACCCATCAGAGATGATTGCAATACAGTCTGCTTTCTCTAGGATTTGCTTGACCTTCACTTGAACTCTGTTGAACTCTGCATCCAGCAAATGAGTAGATAAAGCATGTCTGGTTGGGCGAAGAACATTCAACATTTTGTATCCCACAAAAAAGGTTCACTGTTATAAGCTAACTTTTTTGATGAATTTAAGAAAAATTACCCAAATTCCCGGGCTTAATTTCCTATGGAAAATTGCAGGAAATTTCCCAACCCTAATCTTTATTATGATGATAGTATTACCATACTAAGTGGATTGTAAAACCCAGAATGAATGGTTTGAAATGATTAAGTGTCTGTTTTTTTCAGCTTAGAGAGGAGAAACCTCGTGAGGGGTTGGTCTGTCACATGTTATGAAACAGTATTGGTCGGTCACATGAATAGAACAAACCGGTAATAATTAATTAATTATGCTAAATCATGCAAATATAACTTGTCTGTGTATAGCCGTATATAAGACAACTGTTGGGACTGCCCCGGCAGAGTTTTATGACGTGTACACTGGTGCATTGAGTTTCCATGACATTTTAGTTCTCAGAACATTATTAAAACCTCCCACAAACATTCAGGGAACCATAGTAAAACGTTCTCAGAACCTGCCTGCAACCAAAAAATTTACATTCCCAGAAAAGGTGAAATGTTCACTTCCGTTCTCAGAAGAAACATATGGCTTCGTTCCCACAACCAATGGGAAACCAAAACGGGTGTTTAGCCAGCTGATGTACTGGGGAAGTGGACGTTGAAGTTTCAATGAGTAAAGCAGAGGCAAAATGCCTGATATGGTGGTGGTGCAGAGATGGCAGGAGCAGTGTAACAGAGACCCTAAGGGTATGCATCTTTTCCAAGTACAGAGGAAAGTCTTTGAGGGGCAGGCGGGCGGTGGCAAGAAGAGACAGAAGAGAAGAGGCCATCTTTACAAGATTAAGGGTGGGACTCAGCCAGTTGAATTAGAAGTTAAATGTGATAGGAAAGCATCCAACAGGAAGGTGTGATTACTACCGGGAAACAGAGACAGAGGACCATGTACTGATACTGTGTGGGCAGTATGAGACGGAAAGAGAAAGAATACGTGCTTCAGTAAGGTGGGCCTTTTAGCATTCATAGCCATGGTTATCAATTGTACTGCAGAAATGGATTGTAAGTCACAGAAAATAGGTTGTGGTGCCAGCGGCAGTACATGGGATTGCGAGGATTTACTGCAGAACAGTTTGAAAGGGTGTTGAGTGGTAGTGTTTTTTGTTCTCTCAGACCGTCGGTTTGATGTTGGATTAGATAGAGTTAAATAGTGGAATGGGTGTGGTATTTTTTTTAGAGAGGGTTAATAGTTGGCAGGGCAATTTTCCTTTTTCCCATTGTTGTAGTACCGTATCAATAATATAATGAAGGTAGGCCATGAATGCCCTCACACCAGTACAGTAGGTGGCGGTGTATACGCGGAAAAATTTGATGCGATCCAACAATCAACTCCTGAAGAATCGCTAACGTTAGGTCGTGGGACCAGTTGGCGTTGGTTAGCTAGCTAGATTTGCATGTTAAGCTACATTTTGTCTGCTAGCTAGCAAGTTGTTTAACTAACGTTAGATAGCTAAAATGTTTTTATGCTAGCTAAGCGTCATCTGCTCCCTCTTATCTAGTGGCATCGGGTTATGGGACGCAAAGTGTGCGTTTGGGAAAGGATGCCATCAAGGACTTCGACTGCTGTTGCCTTTCTCTCCAGACTTGCAGGGACCCTGTTGTAACGTAAGCCACAATCCCGTTGTCTCACAAAAACATCATTGTTGTTTCATTAGCTATAACCAGTTCTTGTGTCGTAAAAACGTTGTTAATGTTGTATCTCCAGTCCAGATGGGTACTTGTATGAAAAACAGGCCATTCTGGAGTACATACTCCACCAGAAGACCGAGATCGCCAAGAAAATGAAGGTAACTGGCTATGGTCCTGTTTGGGAAATAGTACGGCAAACACAGAGACTAGTAATATATAGGGTGGCCAATCAAAAATGCATATTTTGACTAATGGGTATGTTAATTGTGTACATAATCCTAACAAAACCAATGGTTGTTGGATGGCCAGAATTAGGGTGGCTAAATTAATGGAGGCCAGAGAAAAAAGTGTGAGAAAAAATCTGGAAAATGTCATTGTTTCAGCTAGGCTGGATTCTGTGCAAGAATTAAGGCTACTGACTGACAAGCTCACTTTCCCCTTTACCTCGTCATAAGATGTATATACATTTTGAGACATGACATTTAGTATTTTAGTATACATTTTTCTCTGTGAAATGTCCATGAAGCACTGAGTGTATACCAAGTTTTTTATGTTTGTGTCATGTTAATTTAGCTACTTGCGACCTTCAGAAACAACATTGAAGTCGACCTCAATGTAAAGTCCTCAAGTTGTTATTAAGAGAATCCTGTACCACTGTGTCAAAAGAGCTCGGTGCTTATTATCGGATGTATTAGGTTACAAAATCCAACTTTTTTATATCATGTTAATGATATGTTAGAGAAAGACCACACTGAATGATTCAGAACCTGAATAATCATATTTGTCAGCCTTATGAATTGTCTGTCTTCATCTGCCCCTCTCACTTTCCATCTTAGGTGTACGAGAAACAGACTCAGACACTCGTCTGGAGTCTAAATCTGAGGAAAGGTGGATAGCAGAGAGGTTCAAGACCCGGGAGAACAGCATCGTGTCCAAACCCATCAACCCCTTTACCTTTGGTAAGTGTGTGTTTGTGTGCCCACTAGCTTGGAAGGAATGTAGGACAGAGAACAGTAGATTGAGTTAACCTAACCTATCTCTTCAGGCCAGGCCAAAGAGTCAGACAGCCAGAGCGGGTGCATCAGCCAGTACATCCAAAGCCGACTCCTATGCTCCTGCCGCCGGCACCAGCTCCTCCCAGTCCCTGCCCAGCTTCTGGATCCCCAGTCTCACCCCCGAGGCCAAACCCACCATGCTCAAGAAACCTGTGAGTGAAAGCCAGTGTTAACTTACCCCTTGCCCTTATACCACATTTTCGCTCTCTAGTTCTTTCTCTCCGTTTCTCTCGTTCAACACTGCTGTCTGGTCACTTGTTTTCCTTTACTGAGGACCTGACCTTTGTGTCCTAGGGAAACAATTGTTCCAACAACTCTTCCACTGCCAAGAGCTTGTTAAATTTCTTGTCCAAATGCCAATGTCATTGCGTTCCCTGTGTCTGTCCTCTCTCTCGCTCTCCATTAGCTGTTATCTCTCTGATGTCAGCTTGTCACCAGGTGTTTGATCTATCTGTCTTTCCTTCTCCATCTCCACCATACATCCAACACACATTTTAGCTGTTTGCTATTTCAATTAGATTGTTCAAAGCAAATTATTGACCCAATAAAGTTCAAATTCAATCATCTCACTCTCGCTGCCGCCCCTCTTCCTCAGAGTAAGACGGTGGTGTGTCCCATGTCTGGCCGGCCTCTGAAGATGAATGAGCTGATCAACGTGCACTTCACTCCACTGGACCCCAGTCTGGACCGGGTGGCCCTGCTCGCACGCCCGGTCAGTGCCTGACCACACCACAACCTCTGCACACTGTTAGACATTGTTATCTCTAACTCCATGCATCTCACTCTTTTACATAAATAGTTGCATTCATGGGTTTTCTTGACAAGTGTCAAAAAATAAGGTCCACTGTAGTAAAAACCTGCGAAAAAGGAATTTATATGAATGCTGTAAATACAGAAATGTTTTGCTTACTGGAAAATAAATGTCCACTAGTCAGTGACTACTGTTTGGAGTTTGTGACAGCAACTATATGAGCTTATTACTGTATTATAGACACTATGTCCTGGAATTGTCTATGATCTATGTAGAAGAACCCCTTACCTTCTAACAACTCTTGTGTAGCTTGTGAGCGTCCTAGAGTAGAGCATGTTAAAGGTTCTTGCTTTTCATAAATGGTGTATAGCTCAAACCATTCGGACTCTACAGATATTTTTGTAAAAAGACCTACATGTTTCAAGCAGACCACCATAGTCCCTGTGCCCAAGAACGCCTAAATGACTACTGCCCCATTGCACTCACAATGTTAGCCATGAAGTGCTTTGAAAGGCTGGTCATGGCTCACATCAACACCATCATCCCGGAAACCCGAGACCCACTCCCATTCTCATTCCACCCCAACAGATCCACAGATGACGCAATCTCAACTTCACACTGCCCTTTCCCACCTGTTCAAAAGGAACACCTGTGTGAGAGTGCTGTTCACTGACTACAGCTTAGCGTTTAACATCATAGTGCCCACAAAGCTCATCACTAAGCTAAGGACCCTGGGACTAAACACCTCTCTCTGCAACTGGATCCTGGACTTCCTGACAGACCGCCCCCAGGTTGTAAGGGTAGGCAACAACACATCTGCCACACTGAACCTCAATACGGGGGGGCCCTCAGGGGTGCGTGCTTAGTCCCCTCCTGTACTCCCTGTTCACCCATGACTCTGTGGCCAAGGCAACTCCAACACCATCATTAAGTTTGCTGACAACACAACGGTGGTAGGCCTGATCACTGACAATGATGAGACAGCCTGTAGGGAGGAGGTCAGAGACCTGGCAGTGTGATGCCAGGACAACAACCTCTCCCTCACTGTGATCAAGACAAAGGAGCTGATCGTGGACTACTGGAGAAGGAGGGCCGAACACACCCCATTTACTTCGACGGGCTGTAGTGGAGTGGGTCGAGAGCTTCAAGTTCCTTGCTGTCCACATCACCAACCCACTATCATGGTCAGAACACACCAAGACAGTCGTGAAGAGGGCGCGACAATGCCTCAGGAGACTGAAAAGATTTGGCATGGGTCCCCAGATCCTCAAAATGTTCTACAGCTGCACCATCGAGAGCATCCTGACTGGTTGCATCACTGCCTGGTATGGAAACTGCTCGGCATTCGACCGTAAGGCGCTAAATAGCCTCATTATTGCTATTTTATTGTTACTTTTTTGAACTTTAGTTTATTTTGTAAATATTTTCTTAACTCTATTTTTCTTTAACTTCTTAGGGATCCGATCCCGTCAGCGGGCTCGTTTTCAGAGCAAACAAAGCGCGGCAAATTCAAAATAAAAATTTGTAATACACTGCTCCAAAAAATAAAGGGAACACTAAAATAACACATCCTAGATCTGAATGAATGAAATAATCTTATTCAATACTTTTTTCTTTACATAGTTGAATGTGCTGACAACAAAATTACACAAATATTATCAATGGAAATCAAATGTATCAACCCATGGAGGTCTGGATTTGGAGTCACACTCAAAATTAAAGTGGAAAACCACACTACAGGCTGATCCAACTTTGATGTAATGTCCTTAAAACAAGTCAAAATGAGGCTCAGTAGTGTGTGTGGCCTCCACGTGCCTGTATGACCTCCCTACAACGCCTGGGCATGCTCCTGATGAGGTGGCGGATGGTCTCCTGAGGGATCTCCTCCCAGACCTGGACTAAAGCATCCGCCAACTCCTGGACAGTCTGTGGTGCAACGTGGCGTTGGTGAATGGAGCGAGACATGATGTCCCAGATGTGCTCAATTGGATTCAGGTCTGGGGAACGGGCGGGCCAGTCCATAGCATCAATGCTTTCCTCTTGCAGGAACTGCTGACACACTCCAGCCACATGAGGTCTAGCATTGTCTTGCATTAGGAGGAACCCAGGGCCAACCGCACCAGCATATGGTCTCACAAGGGNAGCAGACACATGCACATTTGTGGCCTGCTGGAGGTCATTTTGCAGGGCTCTGGCAGTGCTCCTCCTGCTCCTCCTTGCACAAAGGCGGAGGTAGCGGTCCTGCTGCTGGGTTGTTGCCCTCCTACGGCCTCCTCCACGTCTCCTGATGTACTGGCCTGTTTCCTGGTAGCGCCTCCATGCTCTGGACACTACGCTGACAGACACAGCAAACCTTCTTGCCACAGCTCGCATTGATGTGCCATCCTGGATGAGCTGCACTACCTGAGCCACTTGTGTGGGTTGTAGACTCCGTCTCATGCTACCACTAGAGTGAAAGCACCGCCAGCATTCAAAAGTGACCAAAACATCAGCCAGGAAGCATAGGAACTGAGAAGTGGTCTGTGGTCACCACCTGCAGAACCACTCCTTTATTGGGGGTGTCTTGCTAATTGCCTATAATTTACACCTGTTGTCTATTCCATTTGCACAACAGCATGTGAAATTTATTGTCAATCAGTGTTGCTTCCTAAGTGGACAGTTTGATTTCACAGAAGTGTGATTGACTTGGAGTTACATTGTGTTGTTTAAGTGTTCCCTTTATTTTTTTGAGCAGTGTATTTAACATTAATCAATATACAAGTGTTGCATAGTCATCAAAAGCTCTGCTTCTTGGCAATATCACAGCGTTGTCAGATTTCAAATAGGCTTTACGGCGAAAGCACAACATTTGATTGTTTGAGGATAGCACCATATTTTCCACAGCATAAATTCATATCCAGCGCGGGTCTCAAAAAACCCATATAAGACCTCAAATAAATCACTTACCTTTCGAAGAACTTCTGCTGAGGGCTTCCCAAGTGTCCAAACAAGATAATCCATGGTTCATTTGTTAGAAAAAGTCATTTATTATATCCATAAATCTCCGTTTGGTTGGCGTGTTTTGTTCAGTTAGTCCACCAAGCATTTCCAGTCTACTCGCCCGTTGTACAGTGAAGAGAACGCGTTCAAATTATACCTCTTTTCCAAAACAAAACAAACATCATTTATAATTTATCCTTAGGCATCCATTTATCTATATTGGCTATTATATTTCACTCGGATAATAACCTACACGATACAGAAGGTAAACACCATGGTGTGCGCTCCCGGGTTATCTCATGCACTAGACAGAAAGGATATCCTGGTATGTCATACAAAATCGACAACCTTTTGGCTCTCTTCCACAATAAACGCTCCATTACACTGTCTAGAGACTGTCGACATCTAGTGGAAGCCATAGGTACTACAACCTCAGTCCTATTTCCCAGAAAATTCAATAAACAGCCATTCAAAGTCAGGAAATGTCAAAAGAAAAATGATTTCCGGACAGACATTTCTCGGGTTTTCGCCTGCTATATCAGTTCTGTTATACTCACAGATATTATGTTAACTGTTTTAGAAACTTCAGAGTGTTTCCTATCCAATAGTACTAATTATGTGCATATCCTAGTTTCTGGGCCTGAGTGGCAAAAATTCTTAAAATGGGACCCTAGCCCTAAGGAGTTTCTTTAAACTGCATTGTTGATTAATGGCTTGTAAGTAAGCATTTCATGGTAAGGTCTACACCTGTTGTATTCGCCTTATGTGACAAATACAATTGGATTCGATTTAATTCTCATCCAAATTGGAAGATTTAGGGTACATTTGTCCTAGAACTAACTGAGTAAAGAGTTAGCTAACACAAGTGGTCATATTTAGCCAACTCTTGGCTGATAGAAACCATAATATGAATTAGCTAATAGCAATTACTATTTACAATTCGTCACATCACGGGTTAGTTCACCAGAGATCTAAATAATTGAGTAAAACACTTTCTAAAAGTCTAAAGTAATCCGACGGTAGGTGGTTTGTGCACCGTTGTGGCTAGATGGAGTAGCTAGGCCCACAACAGCTCAATCTAGTGGTTGCGTCAGGGCCAACAGCTGTTGACAACTGTAGCATTTTAGCTAAACCAAACCCTTTTCCTAAACTTAACCTTATCCTCTTAACATCATACTTTAATTCACCTAACCTGCTGTGTTAGTTCTCCTAACCTGCCACTTTAATTATCCTAACCTGCTATGTAAACAAACTATCTGTGGTGAGGAGCTGCCCCCCAACCTTGTGGCCATTGATAACCCTGAATCTGAGGACCCCTTGCACACCAACAAAGTCCCAGGTTCCTCTTAAAATGCTGGTTGTAAAGAAGGCAGGCCAACAGTGGGTGAGGTATAGAAGGTCTGTGGTAGCTGGAAGGATGCCAGCCATTTCACCCCTCCTGACCCTGCTGTTGGCTTTGATGAGTCCCAGTCTGGAGTGCAAAGCCCCTTACCATCTCCCTCTGAGGCAGTGTGCTTCAAGCTGTTTGACAGAGACATAGAGGAGGAGGCCAATCACTATGCCTTGGAGCTACAGGAGAAGAGAGAGCCATAGGGAAGGTGGACCAGATGACGGGAGAGAGAAAGATCAAACCAGACTGTGTGCTTGACTATAATCGCAAAATGGTGGCAGTGGATAAGGCGGTCATGATAAACAGCTTTGTGGCATACGCTCGGAAAACAACCAAGTGGTTTAAAAAGATACAGTATTTTTCCATCTGATCGACACTGCTTCCTTCCATGGCCACATAGTTTACAGCCAGCTAACAGGTGTGATGATTACTGAACAATGATTTTTGTAATTGGACATAGGGTTCACATACAAATCAAATACAGTTCCATTATTCAATTATATTGGCAATATACATCTCACCAATCTCCCCACTTAATCATCATCCTCTCCCACTCCCTAATCCTTCCTACTCCCTCCCCAAACAGTATATTGTTAGCATACAAAAGCTGTCCTCAATCTTGGGTAAGTAAAATGTCCAGTTCCAGTTATGATGTTGGCAAGTAATGTACAATACTGTGTATGTATGGTTTCTGAAAGTGCAGAATGAAGAGAAATTATTAGTCATTAGAATACAATATAAGGATATAGCATAAAACAATATTACAATGAAGTAACATAATAACACTGCTATAAAAATAAGTTGCATTGACAAAAATCACAATTATGAATGATATAAAAGTAAGAAGCATTAACTGAAGAGCTCCACAAGGGGGCAGAGCAGAGTTGTGCTAAACAGGCTAAACGAAAACACAGGCCATGGTCATGATAAAGCCAGGGCAGCTTCAAAGGATACAACACAAGCTAATACTTCTCTAAAGCCATTATTATTGTTTTACACAGCTAATAAAAGAAGCTAGCTACATAAGCACAATTGAGTATAATACCATAACGTTTATGAAATGACTACCTTGCGTGGTTATAAAGGAATACACAAATACATTATGCTCCATACATTCAGTGGTTCCTCAATTAAAAGTGTAGAGCTTATGAATGTTTCAGTCAGAGAGTCTCTCTCCTCTGGCACTAGAGTCCTGCATCAGGCAACAACAACAAAAATTGCTGGCGGGTGGTCCGGGAGTTGAGAGATAACTTGGGTAAGTACAATGGCACAATTACACTTGACACATGTGGACTGACAATTTTTTTTAAATAGGCACGGTGGTTTGTTGGTTACTCTCCCTCTAAAAACAAAAAGAAATCATTCTAAATAACACCATAGTGTGAAAGAGTGATAGCCCCTCTACTCTATATAAACTTGCTAATGTGAAGAAGAAACTGAATGAAAGAGAGTCCAGCGAGGATAAGGAGGGGGAATTGGTTGCCCATCATTTCGAAACCTGTGATACTTTATTTATTTATTTTATTTATCAAATGTACTAGTTTATTTAGGCAATTTAATATACAGTTGAAGTTGGAAGTTTACATACACTTATGTTGGAGTCATTATAACTTGTTTTTCAACCACTTCACAAATTTCTTGTTAACAAACTATAGTTTTGGCAAGTCGGTTAGGACACCTACTTTGTGCATGGCACAAGTAATTTTTCCAACAATTGTTTACAGACAGATTATTTCACAATTCCAGTGGGTCAGAAGTTTACATAAACTAAGTTGACTGTGCCTTTAAACAGCTTGGATAATTCCAGAAAATGATCTCATGGCTTTAGAAGCTTCGGACAGGCTAATTGATATCTTCTGAGCCAATTGGAGGTGTACCTGTGGATGTATTTCAAGGCCTACCTTCAAACTCAGTGCCTCTTTGCTTGACATCATGGGAAAATCAAAAGAAATCAGCCAAGACCTCAGGAAAAAAATTGTAGACCTCCACAAGTCTGGTTCATCCTTGGGAGCAATTTACAAAGGCCTGAAGGTACCACGTTCATCTGTACAAAAATAGTACGCAAGTATAAACACCATGGGACCACACAGCCGTCATACCGCTCAGGAAGGACACGACGACTTTGGTGCGAAAAGTGCAAATCAATCCCAGAACAACAGCAAAGGACCTTGTGAAGATGCATGAAGGAAACTGTTACAAAACTATCTATATCCACAGTAAAACGAGTCCTATATCGACATAACCTGAAAGGCCGCTCAGCAAGGAAGAATCCACTGCTCCAAAACCGCCATAAAAAAGCCAGACTACAGTTTGCAACTGCACATGGGGACAAAGATCATACTTTTTGGAGAAATGTCCTCTGGTCTGATGAAACAAAAATAGAACTGCTTGGCCATAATGACCATCGTTATGTTTGGAGGAAAAAGGGGGAGGCTTGCAAGCCAAAGAACACCATCCCAACCGTGAAGCACGGGGGTGGCAGCATCATGTTGTGGGGGTGCTTTGCTGCAGGAGGGACTTCACAAAATAGATGGCATCATGAGAAAGGAAAATTATGTGGATATATTGAAGCAACATCTCAAGACATCAGTCAGGAAGTTAAAGTTTGGTCGCAAATGGGTCTTCCAAATGAACATTGACCCCAAGCATACTTCCAAAGTTGTGGCAAAATGGCTTAACCTCTCCAGGCTAGGGGGCAGTGTTCGGAAATTATGAGAGTCTGGCGTGCCCAAAGTAAAATGCCTGTTACTCAGGCCCAGAAGCTAGGATATGCATATAATTTGATAGAAAACACTTTGAAGTTTCTAAAACTGTTAAAATAATGTCTGTGAGTTTTACAGAACTGATATGGTAGGCGAAAACCCGAGGAAAGTCCATCCGGAAAAATAGTTTTTTTCAGCTCCCATGCAATTGGTATGGTTTCCTATTGCACAATGAAAAGAATAGCTCCCAGATTGCAATACCTATGGCTTCCACTGGATGACAACAGTCCAAAAATGAACAAGTAGCTGTAGTTTATCATTGGGTTCCTCCTTGGGTCTGTAGTCCTGTGGCGCGCGTGACTGAGGGCGCACTCTTTGTTATTTATCTCCGGTATTGAACATACTACATTCCGTCTTAAATTGTATCGTTTATTTACATATTAGGGTACCTGAGAATTGATTAGAAACGTTGTTTGACTTGTTTGGATGAAGTTTATCGGTAACGTTTTGGATTCTTTTGTCTGTATGTTGAACGAGTTGAACGGGTAGATTACTAAACAAAACGTGCCAACCAAACTGAGATTTTGGGATATAAAGAGCGACTTTATTGAACAAAAAAAACATTTATTGTGTAGCTGGGACCCTTGTGATTGCAAACAGAGGAAGATCTTCAAAGGTAAGTGATTTATTTTATCACTATTTTTGACGCCTGTGCTGGTTTGAAATATATTTATATGCAGGAAGTATGCGGGGCGCTGTCCTCAGATAATCAAATGCTATGCTTTCGCCGTAAAGCCTATTGTAAATCGGACAAAGCGCTTCGATTACCAAGAGTCTAAGCTAAAGAAGGGTGTATGACACTTGTATTTTCATGAATGTTTAATATTATGATTTTTGTATTTTGAATTTCGCGCTCTGCAATTTCACTGGATGTTGTCGAGGTGGCACGCAAGCGGGACACTGTTCCGTAAGAAGTTAAGGACAACAAAGTCAAGGTATTGGAGTGGCCATCACAAAGCCCTGACCTCAATCCTATAGAAAATGCGTGGGCAGAACTGAAAAAGCGTGTGCGAGCAAGGAGGCCTACAAACCTGACTCAGTTACACCAGCTCTGTCAGGAGGAATGGGCCAAAATTCACCCAACTTATTGTGGGAAGCTTGTGGAAGGCTACCTGAAACATTTGACCCAAGTTAATAAACAATTTAAAGGCAATGTTACCAAATACTAATTGAGTGTATGTAAACTTCTGACCCACTGGGAATGTGATGAAAGAAATAAAAGCTGAAATAAATAATTCTCTCTACTATTATTCTGACATTTCACATTCTAAAAATAAAGTGGTGATCCTAACTGACCTAAGACAGGGAATTTTTACTCTGATTAAATGTCAGGAATTGTGAATTTAAATGTATTTGGCTAAGGTGTATGTAAACTTCAGACTTCAACTGTATATACTGTATTCTATACTATTCTACGGTATCTTAGTCACTTAATAATGTTTACATATCTGGCATTACTCATCACATGTGTATATACTGTTTTTTATACTATTCTACAGTATCTCATTCACTTAATAATGCTTACATATTTTTCTATACTATTCTACTGTATCTTAGTCTGTTCCGCTCTGACATCACTCGACCATCTGTATATAGTCTTAATTCATAACTACTTATATTTCTGTGTATTAGGTATATGTTGTGTAATTTGTTAGATATTACATGTTAGATATTACTGCACTGTCAGAGCTAGAAGCACAAGCATTTTGCTACACCAACAATAATATCTGCTAATCATGTCTATGTGATCAATAAAATTTGCTTTGATTTGGTACTAGAATCCCCTTCCCTGCGGTCAAACCTTCAGGAGGTGCCTCACCGTGTACGCCGGTTGCCCATCGATGAGACAGGGGAGAGGGTTGGGCCTGGAAACAAGAGATAAAGGGCTGTGAGACAGAGGTTCAATCCTAGACACATGAAAAGTGGGATGTATACAGAGGGTGCGTGGCAACAGAAGATGAACAGCAAAGGGGGAAAGGATTTTAGAGATGGGGAAAGGGCTGATGAAACGGGGGGAAAGTTTACTGGACGCCACACGGAGGGCAAGGTCCCGAGTGGAAAGTAATACCCTCTGCCCTCGCCAATAGCAGGGAGCAGGTGTCCGGTGGCGCTCTGTCTGTCACCGATACCTGGATGTGGTCTTCAGAAGAGCGGGCCTGGCTCTCTTCCAGGTACGGCGACAGCGGCGGGTGAACATCTGGGCAGAGGGTATGGGCCCAGTACATCACTGGGGCCAAGCTTCCTGACATCCAGGACCTAGATACTAGGCGGTGTCAGAAGAAGGCCCCAAAAATGGTCAAAGATGCCAGTCAACCAAGTCATAGACTGTTATCTCTGCTACCACTCGGCAAGAGGTACCAGAGCGCCAAGTCTAGGACCAGAAGGCTCCTTAACAGCTTCTACCCCCAAGCCATAAGACTGCTGAACAATTAATCAAATGGCCACCCAGACTATTTACATTGATCCCCGCCCCTCCCCTTTTGTTTTTACATTGCAACTACTCGCTGTTTATTATCTATGCATAGTCACTTTACAAATTCCTTCGACTAACCTGTAGCCCTGCACATTGATTCGGTACCGGTACCCCCTGTATATGTGCCCTGTTTCAGGTAACTAGGCGTATGTTGGAAGTCATGACTTCACAGGAGAGCCGTTTGAAAGTAAAAACATTTTTTTATCAAAATGTGTTTTTGGGCAGAAATGCCTTCTCGAACATGTGAACTTTCATGTGCCTTAATAAAAATTTCATGCCATTTGTAAATACAAATAAAATTGTTAATACAGGAGCCTAGTTGGTTAAGCCACAGAAAAAGTCAGCAACCTTCCTGCTAGCCATGATTGTCTGAGATAGTGAGTGGGCTGGACATGCCGAGAGATGAGTTTGGATTGGTCTGCCATATAGTCTATTTGAGCGGGTAGATTCCCTGACACCCAGTATGTGTAGGGTAATCCTGTCTAATGTGGCTTTTTTTTGTTTTTAGGTATCACGTATTAAAACTTTACAAAAAAGACTCCAGTATGCAAGTATCCATTTCAATAGAACATCACTGCAACAACTGTTTCAGATCACTCTCTTTTGAGTGTACAAGAGCGCAAAATAACTGATGAATTTACGAACGCTCAACACCGGTTGAATATGCTCTGCTAGGGTGAGTAAAATGGTCAGAGTTTGGGTGGGGGCTGAAGCTTAAGATGTTCCTTATGGCATTGCACACGGTCAGTGTGAACCAGAGTGACTTGACACACCAACAATGGACAAAGCAAGCTGTACATACAAAATGGAAACGACACAGGACACAGGATTTAATGAAAGGGGTTGCAGTCTGCCGTGAAGCTTTCACCCATGTTTACAGGTAAGAGTCTAGTTACAGTTTGATATTATACTCTTCTAATTTTGTCAGAAGGTTGTTTTCATTGCAAGTTAAAGCTTGCTGTTAGCTAGCTAGCTGAAGTTCGATGGCTGCCTTGCTAGCTAACATTGAACCTATTTGGTTAACTTTAGCTAGCTATGACAATCGGTTTGTATTGCTAATACTCTATGGTTTGGGAGTATAGTTAATTGTTTAGGTTGCTAAAGTTAACGTTACATGTCTAAACAAAATACCCCAAGTTGTTAGCTAGCTAAGGTTAGCTGACGTTAGATGGCTGGCTAGCTAGCTACCATTACGTGTATGAACTGTGTGTAACGTTAGTGATGTTTTCTCAGAATGCCATTTTGCATGGATAATTATAGCCTAATGTTAGCTAGCTAACATTGAACCTATTTGGTTAACTTTAGCTAGCTATGACAATATGTTTGTATTACTAGTACTCTATGAATTGGGATTATGGTTAATTGTTTACCTGGCTAGCTACATGCCTAAACAATAGACCCAAAGTTAAAGCTTGCTGTTAGCTAGCTTTAACGTTAGATGGTTGGTTTGATAGCTAACATTATGTCTATGAACTGTGTGTAGTGATGTTATCTCAGAATGCCATTTCGCATCTATTATATAATAATGCTAAAATATTTGTATCTGGAATTGTGATAGTGGCCAAAACAAGAACAAGTTTGTGCTCTGGTATTGTGCCTGCGGACCATGCACAAGCTCCACCACAGTCTGGATCTTCACTTCCTGATCACAGACCACACTAAGTTTGCCCCTGAATGGTGCTTCGGCCTCATTAAGCAGCGCTTCTGAAAACCAGAATGAACACTTTGTCTGAGATTGCTGGTGTTGTGAAGGACAGCACAGTGACAGGGGTCAACATCCCACAGCTGGTTGGACTGGAGGATGATACGGTGCTGGTGGAAAGCTATGGCTGGCAACAACACCTGATTCCGTACTTCAGGCCGCTGCCACAGATCAAGCAGTACCAGCACTTCAGGTGAAAATAATTTTCCTTGAATTGTCTGAGGTTATTCTTCTTATATAAACTTGGGAGATGAATTGATGTTGTGTACGATTGTAATGTCTTCTGATTTTTGTTGTTGTTGTTATTTTGGAACTTGGTGTTGTTGTCACCAAGGAGCGTTCGGACTCAGTCGGGACCAGGTTTCAGCTGCTGCACAACGTTGACATCCTTCCTCCCATTGATGGTCTGCCGGTACAAGCACCACCTGGACTGGACACAGCTTGACAAACTTATATTTTTGAGAAGATCAGGGAGTTTTGCGATGAAGAGACTGTGGACATCACATGCCCTGCACCAAAGTCAAGGGCAGGACAGAAACAGGCTCTCTGAATATAGATTCCCTTGTTCCTGCGTGGTTCGGACGGACCACTCATCAGCACTATCTGCAGTACCTCTATTCAAATGACTCTCTCCTAACACAAACACCACACGTTGCTGCTACAATGTTTTGGGGTATTCTGCTGCTCAGCTACTTTACCCCTGATTGTATGCATATAACTACCTCGTCTATCACTGATATTGTTATTGATATTGTTCTTGTACATACTGTATATTATTTTATTTATATTGACACTATCTATTTCTGATATTTCTACTATGCAAGTAACCATTTGGCTGTACCATTTACACCTTCTGTAGAGACCCATCCACTTAGCAAGACTTAGCTAAATATTTATACATACAATTAATATTGATATGTGTGGTCGTAACATGATTTTGTGACATACCACAACAATATCATGTGACCATATCAAGTGTCCACCACATAAATATATGGTGCATGCATCTGTTTATGTAATGTACATGTGCACCTCACTCAGGTTTCAACTCAGGTTGCATGGCCTTAACTTATGTATGGAATACTATGTGATACGTGCGTATATAACAGTATATAAAGTATGCTAATGTACTGGTGTGAAGGCATTTGGGCAGTGGTGTAAAGTACTTCAGTAAAAATACTTTAAAGTACTACTTAAGTATTTTGGGGGGGTATCTGTACATTACTTTTCTTTTTATATTTTACTTCACTACATTCCGAAATAAAATAATATACTTTATACTCCATATGTTTTCCCTGACACCCAAAATTACTTGTTACATTTTGACAGGAAATTTGTCCAATTCACACACTTATCAAGAGAACATCCCTGGTCATCCCTACTCCATCTGATAAACACAAAACACAAATGCTTAGTTTGTAAATAACTAAACACAAATGCTTAGTTTGTAAATAATGTCTGAGTGTTGGAGTGTGCTCCTAGCTATCCGTCAATAAAATAAAAAAATGGAATTTGAAATTATTTATACTTTTACTCAAGTATGACAATTTAGTACTTTTTCCACCACTAGATGTGGCTGGGGGTTATAGCATTTCTTTCACATGACCCATCAATTTAGACAAGTGTGTCTGGGTAAGCATCATCTAATATTTATAAACTTTCTGTTTACCTGCAATTTTTTCTTATTGTAGGCTACTACCACTTTTAGTCTTAATGTTTACTACACTACTCACTGTTTAGCACATGACCTCATACGTGAATCCTTGAAGAGATGGATGGGGCTGGCTTAAGAGGGTGTGAACAATGCTGAATGTGTGTAGACAAAGGAGAGCTCTCCAGTAGGTACCAAAACATTCAATGCCCTTTTCTCAAAAGTGAGTTTACAAGTTTATCAACTTTCAAAGCAGAATTACTTTCCCATTGTTCCTCAAAAATACAGTGTATGATATACCATTTTGAATCTCTACTTTTTAACAATGTAAAAAAAACAATTAAACATTTTGCTACATAAGACTGAATCCAGGTGGTGAGTCACATATAGCCTCGTTATTGTTATGTAATTGTCTTGTGTTACTTTTACATACATTTTTTACTTTAGTTTATTTAGTAAGTGTTTTCTTAACTATTTATTGAACTGCATTGTTGGTTAAGGGCTTTTAATGAAGCATTTCAAAGTAAGGTCTACACCTGTTGTATTCAGCGCATGTGACAAAAAAAATTTGATTGGAACATAATTTCAAATAGGCGACATGTTATATTAAACAGCATATAAATAGTTCAGGAATAGTTATATAAATAGTTCAGTTACCCAGAACCAAGAAAGAACAAAAATGAGTTCTTTCTAATTTCAATTATTTCAAGGCTATAGCCTACAAATAAATAAATTGTGAAGCATTTGTAAGTGCGACACAATAGGCTGGTAGGGACATAAATCGCTCAGCATTTAAACAAAATTTTGTTGTATGAAATCATTATAGTCTATAAATTGCGCATATAGGCTGTAACTTAGTTAGAATTAAATACAAATTAAACAAAAAATGGCCTATTGTATAGATAAGAGAACGAAAATGAACGAAACGTTTAAGAGACCAAATGTTTTGTTTATAAATACTTTGATACAATGACACACTTAGTTTCAGTATCTACCCACCTCGTTCCTTTATTTTAGCATGTGCACGTAGTGTAGTATACCATCATGCTTTTGGGATACGTGTCTTTTCAGATTCCACAATGATTCTTTAGTTGTGGACACTACATCACCGGACTCCCTCTCTTGCTCTAAGTCACCTTGATTTAGCACCTGTGGGTTTTATCAGTTTCTTTATGAAAATATTTAGCGAACTCCATGACAGTAGCTAAAGGAATCTCGCTCCACACTCCAGTCAAATTGGGCACGCTCCGCTCCTCGCTCCGCTCTGCTCACAATATTCTGACACACACACACTTTTCTAATCATCATTTGCTGCTCTGTTCGTTATTTACTCATATTATTATCTATCTTGATGCCTAGTCACTTTACCCTGCCTTCATGTACATACCTCAAATACCTTGTACCTCTGCACATTGATATGGTACTGGTACTCCCTGTATATAGCTCCATTCTTGTCTATACTTGTATATTTCTTGTGTTACTATTTTATTATTAAACTCTGCATTGTTGGGAAGGGCTTGTAAGCAAGCATTTCACTGTAAAGTCTACACCAGTTGTATTCAGCGAATGTGACAAATATAATTTTATTTGATTGGTTAGATACAGAACTAGTTATTGGTTTATGGCCACAGCGTGATGCTCTTTCAGGCCAGATAGGAAATGTGAGTCCCAACTACTCCCCTCCCATTGTCTGGAGCCTCAAGGAAGCAGGCCCTGCCCTAACTCCTGACCACTTTTAATAGGTCATGAGATGAGACATCTGCAGAGCACAGAGCCAATCTTTCCTTTTTCCATAGTACCACTGAACCAATATGTAACGGTATTGTGGGTGGTGAAGAAAAACTGTTGGCAAAATGTAATTATATTTCATGAGACATTTTGCTTGTTTTGCTGTAGTCAGACCAGAAAATTTGTGTCATGCATAACACATTCAAGGCCATTCTGTTTCTCTGTAATACATTGGGACAGACCAAATCAAGGCAATTTATTTTCTCTGTAAAACATTGGGACAGACCAAATAAGGTGCTACATTTCTTGTAACACAGAAACATAATGTGGGCCAATTACATGTTTGCTTCAAAAGATGCTTTCTTGACACAGCTTATTATTTCACCACTCAAAACGTGAGAAGACTGCAGTGGAGAGATGTCCAGCGAGCCAACTCCATCATCACCAACATTACCATCATCAAACCTGTCCCTACCAACTAACTCGGCAACTATCAAACTCGGCTCCCATAGGAAACCGGTAGATGCCTTCAACAAGCGCAGGCATCCTCTGAAAGCTAGAGACTTGATGCTTGTTTGTTGAACTTTTCAAGCGATTTAAGATTTTTTTTTTTTTACTTGTATGTGTTGTGTACCACAATTAGGCCTACATCTAAAATTAAATAAACCACTCCTAAATTAATCAACAACAGCTCCGTAACAGTATGATAGAAGTGGGGGCATCCTGGTATCAGCAGAGTATCAATCTGGTGCAAATTTGCAAAAAGATATGTCTCACAAGACATGATGCAAGAGTGAATACATTGCATTCAATGGGGGGAAGATTAGCCTCAGACTATTGATGCCTAGAGAAATGTATCAAGGATATGATGCATAAGTGAATACATTGCGTTCAATGGGGGGAAATCATTGCACTGTGGATGCCTAGGGCAGGCAGGAAGACAGACAAACTAATCCCACACTCTCCTTTCTTTCTTCTTTCTCTCCCTCCCCCTTCTTTCACCCCTCCAACCTCTAACCCCTCTCTCCCTTCCTTCCTGCCCTCCATTTTGCCCTTTCTCCCTCCTCTCTATCTCTCAAACACATGCATGTAAATTATGCACATGATGCCTTTCTCTAGGAATCCAGATTGTGATGCTACTCTCACTCCCATTGAATGCAATGCATTCATGTCTTGTGAAGCCTATCTTTTTGTAAATTGTACCAGTTTGATGCTTTTTAATGATTTCATCATATCCATGTGGAGAAATGGAAAGAAGCTAAACATTTCAGAGCTTTATCTTCTAATTAGTTTTTACAATGTCATTGTGTATCAAGCACCTCCAAGAGGTTTTAGCATTTACAATTAATGAGAGATTTCCTGACTTCAAAAGACTGAAGAGGAAGGGAGCAAACAACATTGGTTTGTTCTAGACAACCTCTCTTCCTTCCTCACCGTTAGCAGTGTCAGAGTGAGACATTCAGATGTATTTCCCTTCAAACATTTTACCTATTACCCAGAACCAGACCTGGGATAACTATAGTTTTAACTATGCTTTGTGGAAATTAACTATTTTTCCGGGGGAACAAATAGTTACTTTGGATACAGATCCCAAAAAATGACTACTTTTGAAAACTATTTGAATACAGATCTCAGAAAGTAATATGTTTCTTTTTTATATACACATCTGAGAAAGCAACTAATTAAAAAAATATTTGAATACAGATCTCAGGAAGTGACAACTTTTCTGAAACTATTGGATTGGCTGTATCTGGAACTGCATGTTGAAGATAGAAATAGAATGAATAGAGCACACACAATCTTCTACACTATTCCAATCTATCTGAACGTCATATTTGAACTACACAATACATTTCTATTTTTGTGAATGTCAGGTGTACATAATCAAATCAAACCAATGATATGTTGTACGCATTAGTATAAATAAGTTGTGACGCTCAACTACTGTATGACTCTTTCAACATGCCATTGAAAAGGTTGAAAGCTGCAATTCATTTTATGATACCTGAAAATACTGCAGAGTAATTCAAAGCCATTTGCAAACATTGCAAATAGGAAGTTGGATGCTTAGCAAAAACAACTTTGAACCTCTTTGTCCATTTGAGGGTAAGTGTTCCTGTTTTAAACACACACTATACAATTTTTTAAGGGATAGTTTATTCAGAATACAAACAAACATGATTGCCCACCTAACTTGGCTGTAGTTGATTGAAGAAGGCAGTTTTGGGATATTTAGTTTCCTTTAGACACATAATAGCTATATTTTGTTACTGTTAGTATTCTCAACAACTCTTAACATTCAACTGTTATTATGACTGTGTAATACAACTGTAATTACTTCTGGAGCAACATTTTATTAGCATACATAATACTTTGGTAATTGCATAGCAATGAGCTGAGAGTTTGTGTAACTACTGCACACAAGAGGAATGGTGACTGTTCCTTGTTCCAATTATGTAATAACTCCATTATTATGCAATTAAAAAGCAATTTCCAAAGTCCTATGTAACAACAATGTTGCTATTGTAATAATCACACATTTACTACACATATATAAGAACTTGATGCCAAGTGTTACCTTATGTCTCACTCATTCTGAAAATATTTTTCTTAGTCATTTTGAAGCTGCAAAAGGGGTCTACTCTAATGTTGAGGTGATTCCATGCCCCAAATTTATTTCATACTATAGGCTATATTAAGATTCATATCTACATAGATGTAGTTGCACCACTAAATTACATTTTCTCTTGTAAACGCAATGGATTTGTTCCCACATTTAAGTCACCACTTCATATTCCTTATCTCATCATTTTGTTATGTGTGACTCAGACGTTTGGCATGAGACTTTCTCCTCACCGCCCAAAATCCACCCATGTCTGTTTCCCACACAAAGAATAGGGTAATTTCGACAGCAGTGTCAAATAACCATAAATAAAACCACCAACTGAGTGTAATTTCATTGCTTATCTTCAAATGCACACTAGGTATAGAAACATGAGACAAAAGGCTTTATCGTTTTGCATGTATGGCTGTTTTTAAACACAACTAATATTTAGACTCTGTTGATAGAAATATGCTATCATTCTAGGGCATAGCGGTGGCATAAAAAATTTAACAATGGCAAATTGACCGATATTTCAACACATGGCACATGGCTATTCAATAAGACAGTGTATTGTAATGTGTGTAATGTCTGACAAGAAACAGAAACACCATTCCATACAATGACATTTGGTTTCACTAGAAAATGTGGTGTGATGAGACTGTCTAGACGGTCTACCACGAACAGGCATTTCTCCCAAAGCCCTTCCTTGTTTTCTTGATTTCATTTAATCTAATTAAATTTTCATAATGTTTCTTTTGTTTGTGTTGCGGCCACTCTATCCTGTTGTATTGTTTGGTTTGGAATTAGGCCTATACAATGCTAATTAGCGAATATATTGTTATAACTCATGAGTACTCAAAAGTATATATGCTAAAATCCTAGTCAATGTCTGCTTTAGAAATGGCTATGAGCATTATGTATGAAGGTGTTTTGCCTATGTTTATAAACCGGTTAGTTTGGATACTGATGCTGATTAGCTAAAACAGCATTCCTGCCGTGTGTATCTCAAACGATACACCATGGGTATTACACAAAAATACTTATTTACTGTTCTAAGTGTTACGTTCCCCAGCAAGAAACCAAAAATTGTCGCTCAAACAGAAGGGAGAACTAACAAAGAGTCAACCAAACAACCAAAATGAAACAGGTGGGGTTCTTGGAAGGGGTTCTGAAACACACTCATGGGAGTGTCCACTGAAAGTTGACTACCAACAACAACTGGGACCTAAAAGACACCCACCATGAGTGCCCACTAAATAAAGGATAGTTTAAAAAAAAATCTAATAGGGAGAGCAAACCAAAGGTGTTAACCATCTACATCTCTCAAGGGTCAGTCCGTCTTAAATATAATCTGTGCCGGCACAGTTGTAACACATATTGACTAACGAGGTGACACCAATCTGTGCGCCAAACGTGCTAACGTGCTAACGTCAAACCTCGAAACATAAATGGAATAACCAATGCATGTAACACTATGTAACACTATGATATTTGTTTTTGTACTTGTATTTATTATATTATGCTGCCAAGGCATCAGCTACTCTTCCTGGGGTCGAGCAAAATGTATTTGTTTTTTAATGGCGTAGAATGCCCAGCGTGCTTTCTCTCTCAGTTCATTCACTGCCTCATGTAGGTGTCCAGTTGAGCTTATTTTTAAACCTAAGTAGTTATTGTAGTGCGTGCAGTGCATGTTTTCTTCCAATTGAGAATTTTGGTTTAATACCCTGAGATCTGGATCTTCTCTGGAAAAGTGTTATTTGTGTATTTCTGGGGTTTACTGCCAGGGCTCAGGTCTGGCAGTACTGCTCTAGCAGGCCTTGTGCTGTGGGTGATAGCAGGCACAGGTCATCTGCGAAGAGCAGGCATTTAACCTCTGAATTGTGGAGACTAACACCAGGGGCTGAGGATTTCTCTAGAATAGTGGCCAATTCGTTGATGTAAATATTGAAGCGTGCAGGGCTCAGATTGCAACCCTGGTGAAGGTCCCGCCCTTGGTTAAAGAATTCAGTTATTTTATTGACAATTTTGATGCTGCACATATTTGTAATTTATTATGGATCCCCATTACTCTTCCTGGGGTCCAGCAACAACAAAAAAAGGCAGTTTATACAATTTAAAAAAACATTACAATACATCCCAAAACAACAGCAAAGGACCTTGTGAAGATGCTGGAGGAAACAGGTCAAAAGTATCTATATCCACAGTAAAACGAGTCCTATATCGACATAACCTGAAAGGCCGCTCAGCAAG
The DNA here is from genome assembly GCA_003317085.1 of Hucho hucho. NCBI lineage: Eukaryota > Metazoa > Chordata > Actinopteri > Salmoniformes > Salmonidae > Hucho > Hucho hucho. The sequence continues at coordinate 897,807 of QNTS01000215.1, forward strand.
GAAGAATGGAGAAATGTCCTCTGGTCTTATGAAACAAAAATTGAACTGTTTGGCCATAATGACCATTGTTATGTTTGGAGGAAAAAGGAGGAGGCTTGCAAGCCGAGGAACACCATCCCAACCGTGAAGCACGTGGGTGGCAGCATCATGGTGTGAGGGTGCTTTGCTGCAGGAGGGACTGGTGCACTTCACAAAATAGATGGCATCATGTAAAAGGAAAACTATGTGGATATATTGAAGCAACATCTCAAGATATCAGTCAGGAAGTTAAAGCTTGGTTGCAAATGGGTCTTCCAAATGGCTTAAGGACAACAAAGTAAAGGTATTGGAGTGGCCATCACAAAGCCCTGACCTCAATCCTATAGAAAATGTGTGGGCAGAACTGAAAAAGTGTGTGCTAGCAAGAAGGCCTACAAATCTGACTCAGCTACACCAGCTCTGTCAGGAGGAATGGGCCAAAACCTATTGTGGGAAGCTTGTGGAAGGTTCCCCGAAATGTTTGACCCAAGTTAAACAATTTAAAGGCAATGCTACCAAATACTAATTGAGTGTATGTAAACTTCTGACCCACTGGGAATGTGATGAAAGAAATAAAAGCTGAAATAAATCATTCTCTCTACTATTATTCTGACACTTCACATTCTTAAAATAAAGTGGTGATCCTAACTGACCTAAGACAAGGAATTTTTACTCTGATTAAATGTCAGGAATTGTGAAAAACTGAGTTTAAATGTATTTGGCTAAGGTGTATGTAAACTTCCGACTTCAACTGTACGTGACCTTTGTTATGGTACCTGCTCTATTTGCATTTTTTGCGCATAATGTCCAAATCATCCTGAAGTATCTACATTTGATTGTGTATCTCAACAAAGTCACTTATAGATCATTTGGACATGATGCCCAGATAATACTAATATAAGTACCATAACTTTCATGGGAGTTGTGCTACAAATTATAAAAGGTTAGCATTTGGAAACTGCCAGGGAAACTAAACCAAAGCATGGATTTCTGTCATACCTTGTCCAACATATGAAGTGTTACCAATAATCCTTTTCATTTTGGATTTGCAGCAGTGTGTTTTGTTTGTTTTTTCGATAATTATGAGCATTTTCCTAAACAATTTTGCCAACCTTAAATGTATATCACCCATCATTGAACCTACACCAACTTTTGCAAGCTAAAGTGTGGGGTACGTTACTTACATTTTCCACAACATTTGTTTGGAAGACCCTATACCCCAAAAGTCCTAATTTATTTATACATGCGTGTAAATGAACTGATAATGTGACAGGGGAATATAATACAATGAATCAGTCCAACTTGGCCAATTTGACTTTCCATGCAACTCAGCCAGTGAAATGGTCCACCACTAGGAACATATCAAAGGGGTGAAGAGTGAATTAATAGCATGCAGGAAACCATTACTTTCGTTTTCTACATTAAAACATTTACAGTTAATTAATTAATTAAATTACTTGGCAGCTTCAGAGTGGTTTAGTGGCTATCATACTCTTGAGTGCTAGTCTGGAGATCATCTGAATAAAATATATGACAAGATGTGTAAATACTGATGCAAGTTAGATGAGTGCATTGAAATCAGTGTTACCTCTGTAGGAAGCCATCTCTGGAATGTGTTCATTTTTGTACAGTGTCCTAAAAAGAGAGGGTGTTGTCCTTCACTGAAGTCAATGTTGTTCAGCTAGTGTTTACACATTGTGTGTTTCTGTTGAGAACAATGTACTTGTGGTTTTGTAAAATGGCCACCCCAGACGCACAATAACATTGCTACTTAAAGAACACTCAGTACTGAGATGGAGTTGAAAGAAAAAGCCACCAAATTGCAAATCATAAATTACTACAGCTACAATAACTTTAATTAGGAAGCCAGACTATACTGGGTTATAAGCATTCTCTTCTGTTGTTGATTAGACTCCATTGTCATGGGACGGTGGCGTGTCCCCAGTTTAATGTTTGTGAAAGCTGATTAAAAGATCAGGACAGGAAGGGTCAGGTTTAGGGAAACAGGAAAACTGATGCAAGGAAATGGACCACGTCACCAGCCACAGAGTTTCAGCTAAAAGTATTTCTGTTCCAACGCAAGCATGGAGTCTTTGCTCAAGTCCCAGATGAAACTTGTACTTTTAGCAGGTAAGTGAGTCTATCCATTCTTCTGTCATATAGCATGCACTGTAGCATAGCAGACCCTTTGAACATGGTACAACTACACATATGTTCTTTGCCATTTCCGTTATGTGTATGTGGGATTTACCAGAGAAAATAGTCAAGATGCATGGCGGGATATTTTTTATCCCAAACTCCAGGTCTCCTGGCCTTTAGTGACCATAGTTGCATAGATATAATTAGGAACTTTGCAGTTGTGCGAGTCCATTTCAATATCAGTCTAACATTACTTCTGAGTAGTTTATTGATATAGAGTAGGCTTACATATGATTTCTGTCTTTCTGTTATTATATTACCATTTGCTGAAAATGTTAATATTCTTAGACATAATTGCATAATATGATTGTATGCAACATTCAATACATACCATAGTTCATGGTACCATTGTTCCATCCATATTGATCAGTTAATGCTGATCTGGTAGTACATTTTTTTCACATATTTTATTAAATTCACAAAGCAAATGTATTCTATTTTTATCTCATAGCATGGCTTTCCAGTGTTATAGACCCATGCAGATTTTATGACATTTGTGGTACATGCCATCGACTTGCCTCGTGTAAAGCCCTGAATGGATCCAATAACGCCTGTTACTGCATCCATGGATATACTGGCGATGGAACCACCTTTTGTAATGGTAAATATAAGTTCTAGATTTTATGGTTCATGGATACATAGCACTTAAAGGGACATTACACTCAGGTTTTTAGACCTGATAGGTAGTCTAATGCCTCAACCCCCAAATAAATTAAAAAACAATAGGCACTATTATAGGCAATATAGGGTGATTATTCTTGCATTAATTCAGGGTTAAAAGGGTGTATATTACTGGTCTGTAAAGTAAAGTTGCATGATGATGTCTGCGGCTAAAGGCACAATCCTTAATTAGTGTTTTAGTCAAACAACAGCCACCTGGTTGGCTGTAAAGTGAGGGGATGTAGGAATTTAACCAAAGTTCATAGATGATGCTCTGGATGCAAGGACTGAGAGTCCATACGATCAATATGGTTTTATCATAGTGTATTTTGAGGCTATTCTTTGTTTACAAAGACTCAAATGGACACCATTAATTTAACAATGGAAAAGTTATATTGAGTTATGATTGGGATAAGACGGTCGTACTAAGCTCATTTGGGATTTAGAAGTTATATTATTCAAGCATATATATTATTAAATGAGATAACCATTGAAACTTTTAATCAACACATGTTTAACACCAACATAAGAAGTATTAGCTTTTAACACCCAGAGTTTTTGTAACACTGGTTATTGTTGCATTCAATCTACACTGGTGTAAAGTGTGAAAAACACTCCAACATTTGACTACCTTTTAACACTAGGAGTAAACTTTAATCATAAATCAGCTGATTGTACTTGGATCCTTACTGCATACATGTATGTACTGCTTCACATATGTGGAAAACTTTCAGCCGGTAGTATCCATTTGTCTTATATCTTTCAACAGCAGGCGTACTACCATCTGCAGGTTTGCAAAAATAAACACTTTCTCTGTCCTGTTTTACAATGTTAGGGCTGGAATTTATTCACAAATTACTGCCTGAGAACACTTGCTATTCTTAGAGTTAAAGAATTTACAGTACCTGTGAGAGGAGTCCACTTGGTGGTAATTCAACGTTTACCCAAAACCAATGAGCCAAAACCAATCTGTGATTTAATTTGAGTAAGTACAGCAATGCAGGTTCAATTGAAGTGAACCTGGGGTTCCTCTGTCCATGTGGACTGGAAGAAACACCTTCCTAATATTGAGTTGCACCCCTTTTGCCCTCAGAACAGCCTCAATTCGTTGGGGCATGGACTACAAGGTGTGGAAAGCGTTCCACAGGGATGCTGGCCCATGGTGACTAATGCTTCCCACTGTTGTGTCAAGTTGGCTGGATGTCCTTTGGGTGGTAGACCATTCCTGATAGACACAGGAAACTGTTGAGCGTGAAATAGCCAGCAGTGCTGGAGTTCTTCACAAACTCAAACCGATGTGCTTGGCACCTACTACCATTCCCCATTCAAAGGCCCTTTCATCTTTTGTGTTACCCATTCACCCTCAACGGCAAACATACACAAACCATGTCTCAATTGCCTCAAGGAATAAAACTCCTTTAACATCTACAGGATCGGTGTCCACCCCGTTGGACGGTTGGGCTAACGTAGGCTAATAAGATTAACATGAGGTTGTAAGTAACAAGAACATTTCCCAGGACGTAGACATACAGTTGAAGTCGGAAGTTCATTAAAACTCGTTTTTCAACCACTCCACAAATTTCTTGTTCATAAACTATAGTTTTGGCAAGTCGGTTAGGACATCTACTTTGTGCATGACACAAGTAATTTTTCCAACAACTGTTTACAGACAGGTTATTTCACTATGCACTGTATCACAATTCCAGTGGGTCAGAAGTTTACATACACTAAGTTGACTATGCCTTTAAACAGCTTGGAAAATTCCAGAAAATGTCATGGCTTTAGAAGCTTCTGATAGGCAAATTGACATCATTTGAGTGTACCTGTGGATGTATTTCAAGGCCTACCTTCAAGCTCAGTGCCTCTGTGCTTGACATCATGGGAAAATCAAAAGAAATAAGCCAAGACATCAGGAAAAAAAATGTAGACCTCCACAAGTCTGGTTCATCCTTGGGAGCAATTTCCAAACACCTGAAGGTACCACATTCATCTGTACAAACAATAGTACGCAAGTATAACCACCATGGGACCACGCAGCCATCATACCGCTCAGGAAGGAGACGCGTTCTGTCTCCTAGAGATGAATGTACTTTGGTGCGAAAAGTGCAAATCAATCCCAGAACAACAGCAAAGGACCTTGTGAAGATGCTGGTGGAAATAGGTACAAAGTATCTATATCCACAGGAAAACAAGTCCTATGTCAACATAACCTGAAAGGCCGCTCAGCAAGGAAGAAGCCACTGCTCCAAAACCGCCATAAAAAAGCCAGACTACGGTTTGCAACTGCACATGGTGACAAAAATAATACTTCTTGGAGAAATGTCCTCTGGTCTGATGAAACAAAAATAGAACTGCTTGGCCATAATGACCATCGTTATGTTTGGAGGAAAAAGGGGGAGGATTGCAAGCCGAAGAACACCATCAAAACCGTGAAGCACGGGGGTGGCAGCATCATGTTGTGGGGGTGCTTTGCTGCAGGAGGGACTGGTGCACTTCACAAAATAGATGGCATCATGAGAAAGGAAAATTACGTGGATATATTGAAGCAACATCTCAAGACATCAGTCAGGAAGTTAAAGCTTGGTCGCAAATGAGTGGCCATCACAAAGCCCTGACCTCAATCATATAGACAATTTGTGGGAAGCTGAAAAAGCGTGTGCGAGCAAGGAGGCCTACAATCGTTACACCAGCTCTGTCAGGAGGAATTGGCCAAAATTCACCCAACCTTTTGTGGGAAGCTTGTGGAAGGCAACCTGAATCATTTGACCCAAGTTAAACAATTTTGGCAATGCTACAAAATACTAATTGAGTGTATGTAAACTTCTGACCCACTGGGAATTTGATGAAAGAAATAAAAGCTGAAATAAATCATTCTCTCTACTATTATTCTGACATTTCACATTCTTAAAATAAAGTGGTGATCCTAACTGACCTAAGATAGGGAATTTTTACTAGGATTAAATGTCATGAATTGTGAAAAACTGAGTTTGAACGTATTTGGCGTTAAGGTGTATGTAAACTTCAGACTTCAACTGTATCTGATATGGGCAGAACACTTACATTCTTGTTAATCTAACTACAATGTCCAATTTACAGTAAAATAATACCATGCTATTGTTTGAGGAGAGTGCAAAATTATGAACTTGAAAATGTATGTATGCAATTAGGCACATTTGGGCAGTCTTGATACAACATTTTAAACAGATATGCAATGGTTCATTGGTTCAGTCTAAAACTTTGCACAGACACTGCTTCCTTCTAT
>QNTS01000215.1:908080-1013229 GCA_003317085.1 Hucho hucho
TATAGTACCAGTCAAAAGTTTGGACATACCAACTCATTCAAGGGTTTTTCTTTATTTTACTATTTTCTACATAGTAGAATAATAGTGAAGACATCAAAACTATGAAATAACACATATGGAATCATGTCGTAACCAAAAAAGTGTTAAACAAATCCAAATATATTTTAGATTTTAGATTCTTCAAAGTAGCCACCCTTTGCCTTGATGACAGCTATGAACACTCCTGGCCTTCTCTCAACCAGCATCATGAGGAATGCTTTTCCAACAGTCTTGAAGGAGTTCCCACATATGCTGAGCACTTGTTGGCTGCTTTTCCTTTACTCTGCGGACCAATTCATCCCAAACCATCTCAAATGGGTTGAAGTCGGGTGATTGTGGAGGCCAGGTCATCTGATCCAGCACTCCATCACTCTCCTTGGTCAAATATCCCTTACACAGCCTGGAGGTGTGTTGGGTCATTGTCCTGTTGAAAAACAAATGACAGTCCGACTAAGCGCAAACCAGATGGGATGGCGTATCACTGCAGAATGCTGTGCTTTGAATTCTAAATAAATCACTAACAGTGTCACCAGCAAAGCACCCCACACCGGTGGGAAACACACATGTGGAGATCATCCATTCACCTACTCTGCGTCTCACAAAGACACGGCGGTTGGAACCAAAAATCTCAAATTTGGAGTCATCAGACCAAAGGACAGATTTCCACCGGTCTAATGTCCATTGCTTGTGTTTCTTGGCAAAAGCAAGTTTCTTCTTGTTATTGGTGTCTTTTGGCAGTGTTTTATTTTTTTCAATCTGAGGTGCAGTTAACTCTAATGAACTTGTCCTCTGCAGCAGAGGTAACTCTGGGTCTTCTTTTCCTGTGGCGGTCCTCCTGAGAGCCAGTTTCATTACAGCGCTTGATGGTTTTTGCCACTGTACTTGAAGAAACTTTAAAAGTTCTTAAAATGTGCCATATTGACTGACCTTCATGTCTTAAAGTAATGATGGACTGTCGTTTCTCTTTGCTTATTTGAGCTGTTCTTGTCATAATATGGACTTGGTCTTTTACCAAATAGGGCTATCTTCTGTATATCCCCCTACCTTGTCACAACACAGCTGATTGGCTCAAAAACATTAAGAAGGAAAGAAATTCCACAAATGAACTTTTAACAAGGCACACCTGTTAATTGAAATGCATTCCAGGTGAATACCTCATGAAGCTGGTTGAGAGAACGCCAAGAGTGCAAAGCTGTCATCAAGGCAATGGTGGCTAACTTGAAAAATCTAAAATCTAAAATATATTTTGATTTGTTTAACACTTTTTTGGTTACTACATGATTCCATATGTGTTATTTCTACAACGTAAAAAATAGAACAAATAAAGAAAACCCCTCGAATGAGTAGGGGTGTCCAAACTTTTGACTGGTACAGTCCATTCGGAAAGTACTCAGACCACTTGACTTTTTCCACATTTTGTTACGTTACAGCCTTATTCTAAAATTGATTAAATTGTTTTTTTCCCCTCTCATCAATCTACACACAATACCCCATAATAACAAAGCAAAAACTGTTTTTGCAATTTAAAAAATATAAAATATTATATTTACATAAGTATTCAGACCCTTTACTCAATACCTTGTTGAAGCACCTTTGGCAGCGATTACAGCCTCAAGTCTTCTTGGGTATGACACTACAAGCTTGGCACACCTGTATTTGGGGAGTTTGTCCCATTCTCCTCTGCAGATCCTCTCAAGCTCTGTCAGCTTGGATGGGGAGCATTGATGCACAGCTATTTTCAGGTCTCTCCAGAGGTGTTCTGTCAGGTTCAAGTCCGTGCTCTGGCTGGGCCACTCAAGAACATGCAGAGACTTGTCCCGAAGCCACCCCTGCGTTGTCTTGGCTGTGTGCTAGTCCCGTTGAAAGGTGAACCTTCAGCCCAGTCTAAAGTCTGGAGCAGGTTTTCATCAAGGATCTCTCTGTACTTTGCTCTGTTCATCTTTCCCTTGTTCCTGACTAGTCTCCCAGTCCCTGCCGCTGAAAAACACCAACACAGCATGATGCTGCCACCACCATTCTTCACCGTAGGGATGGTGCCAGGTTTCCTCCAAACGTGACGTTTGGCATTCAGGCCAAAGAGTTTAATCTTGGTTTCATCAGACCAGAGAATCTTGTTTCTCATGGCCTCAGAGTCTTTAGGTACCTTTTGGCAAACACCAAGGGGGCTGTCATGTGCCTTTTAATGAGGAGAACTTCCGTCTGGCCACTCTACCATAAAGTCCTAATTGGTGGAGTGCTGCAGAGATGGTTGTCCTTCTGGAAGGTTCTCCCATCTCCACAGAGGCACTCTGGAACTCTGAGTGACCATCGGATTCTTGGTCACCTCCCTGACCAAGGCCCTTCTCCCCCGATTGCTCAGTTTGGCCAAGCTCTAGGACGAGCCTTGGTGGTTCCAAACTTCTTCAATTTTAAGAATGATGTAGGCCACTGTGTTCTTGGGGACCTTCAATACTGCAGACATTTTTTGGTACCCTTCCCCAGATCTGTGCCTCGACACAATCCTGTCTCGGAGCTCTACGGACAATTCCTTCGACCTCATGGCTTGGTTTTTGCTCTGACATGCACTGTCAACTGTGGGATCTTATATAGACAGGTGTGTGCCTTTCCAAATCATGTCCAATCAATTGATTTTACCACAGGTGGACTCCAATCAAATTGTAGAAACATCTCAAGGATGATCAATGGAAACAGGATGCACCTGAGCTCAATTTCGAGTCTCAAAGGGTCTGAATACTTATGTGAATAAGGTATTTCTGTTTTTTATTTGTAATAAAATTTGCAAACATTTTTAAAAACCTGTTTTTTTACTTTGTCATTATGGGGTATTGTGTGTACATTGATGAGGGAAAAAAACTATTAAATCCATCTCAGAATAACGCTGTCCTAAGATGTCTGAATACTTTCCGAATGCACTGTGTGTATATATATATTATTTTTTTTTTCTCAACAATTCAACACATATATAAGAAACTGATATCCTAGATAATTTTTTCAGTTGGAAAATATTATTCATCAGGGCCTATTTTATGTCTTTCATTCAGAAAAAATACCCTGTTATTCTTTTTACTATCAGATATTGATGAATGCAAGAACGACCAAATTTGTGGACCATTCTCACATTGCACAAACACAAATGGATCTTTCTTTTGCACCTGCCAAAGAGATTACATTTCTACTTCAGGCACTAAGCGATTTCATACAAAGAATGGGATAATATGTCAAGGTAAGCATCTGGATGCAAATCTGCATGGAATATCAATTCACCCTCTAAATTTTGAAACTAAAGTTGAGGGAATTAGGAGGATACATTATTCAAATTATGTGAGGTTACCATATTATATAAAATCTCAATAAACAAATTGTGAGCAGTGTTATCTTAATTATCTTTTCAAAATTAAATATGTAACAGTTTTGGTATGTCCTGGTGATATCGTAGTTGTAAATATTTAAATATTGTTAAACAAACAAGCAGTTTTGAGGTTACTCTAGCCGACTGTCAAATTAATATGATGATTCCATATGTTGTATTCCAGAGCATCCCGATAAAAATTGTCATGACAACGTTGTATGCATAACACAAAGTGTCAAAAGAACACTTGCATATGTAAGTACTCCAACAAATGAACAAGGAAAGTAGTACCACTTATAATGTATAAGAGGACACCACCCTCTGTTGGTCACTATATAGATATGTATTTGGTACATGTGTTTATCAATCAGGATCTCCTATTAGGAAGATATGTTAATATCCATGTGTAGGAATGTTCATAGGTCTGAAGACTTTTTGTGGGAATAACTTAGTTTAATTGTCTGCTTTGCTTTAAGATTTAGTAGACATTTTTAAATGGACCATCTTATTTCTCCTATTTGGAGAGGAGGCATCCATTGGAGCTTACTTAATCTTGTCTCTTCCATTTGTAGATCAGAAATCTTACAGATCTTCAGAGCCTGTTGGTGGAGATTGAAAAACAGACGTCGGGAGAGCTGACGTCGGTGGATGTGATCTCCTATGTGGAGGCCCTCTCTCAATCGGCCTCGCTGATGAGCTCTGGGGAGAAGAATCAAACCGCCAAACCAGCCGTGACCGAAGCAACTCTCAGAGTAATCTTTATTTCCACTAGCACTGCTATTGCTTTTTTTAGAAGTAGGATACTAAATGTTCTTGGCCTAAGGGTATATATATGGTTTCTGTCATCATTTGTAAGGCTGTACTTTGCTGCATATACATTAAAACAGAGAAAGGGTTAGTCAATCCATGAAAATATACAGTATTATTTGTCTTGTTTCTTGATATTCATAAATTATTTTGTTAAACTGCCTTCCTTTCTATTCCACAGACATTTTTAAATGTGGTGAACAATTTGGTTGAGAAGGATGAGTTAGTGGCCTGGAACAGAATCAAAGAGGAGCACCGGGACCACACCATAACCAAACTCTTACACACAGTGGAGGAGAGTACTCTGACACTGGCCAGGAAATATAAAACGACAACTGAGATTGAGATCAAAGAGAGTGAAATGGGTAAGAAGAATACGACAATCATGTCTCTTAGCACGGACACACCTGTAGCAGTTGTCGGCCAAGAGCAGGGGCATTTCTAGGATTTAAGGACATTGGGGGCTTAGCCCAAAGCCAGAGATGGAACACTAGTAGGGTCAACAATAAAAATGAATTTTAACAGCTAAATGCATCAATCTGGTGCACTTTAAGGTGAAAATTGAGAGATATATATTAAGAATTTGTAGCAAAAACAAATTATTATAATAAATAATAACAAGAAAAGTACATTTCCTGAAGAAAATGTGGTGTGCATACTAGCTTGGATCGATTAATTGATTGGACCTTGTGAAAGTTGGTTTGGTGTCTCTAGCTTGAACGGTTCAAGAGTTACTATTGGTGGGTTATTTTATGCAAATCTATGCTAATGTATGTAGTTATAGTTTCTACAAGTTTTTAAGAATTTGAAGTCAGGATAGCCGTAACATCTGAATGTTGGTTTGGTGTCTCTAGCTTGAACAGTTCAAGAGTTACTGTTGGCGAGTCATTGTATGCTAATTTCTGCAAATTTGTATAGTTCTAGTTGATAAAAGTATTTAAGAATTTGAAGTCAGGATAGCCTTAACATCTGAATGTTGGTTTGGTGTCTCTAGCTTGAACAGTTCAAGAGTTATTTTATGCTAATTTAATACACATTTTTATAGTTTCATTTGATACGTTTTTTATGAATCGTAAGTTAGGATAGCCTTAACATGTGAAAGTTGTTTTGGTGTCTCTAGCTTGAACGGTTCAACAGTTACTGTTAGGGAATTATTTCATGTAAATGTGTGCAAATGTATAGAATTATAGTTAGTTTACATAATTATAGTTGAATTTAACATTAGGATAGCCTGAACATGTGGAAGTTGGTTTGGTGTCTCTAGCTTGAACAGTTCAAGAGTTACTGTTGGTGAGTTATTTTATGCTCATTTATATAGTTATAGTTGATAAAGGTCTTAAGAATTTGAAGTTAGGATAGCCTGAATGTTTTAAAGTTGGTCTTACCAAGCCTACCTACATGAATGCCTACAAAAAGGCATAGCCTCTTGTAATTTATTTTCAAAAACACAATTAGGCATATTGGACTTAGACCTTAGATTTCAGGCAATAAGATACACCAGACAAATTGGGAAGAAATGTAATAATAAAAGAAGTATAAGGAATAACAGTACTGTTCCTTCTGACAAGCACATCCTATAATATGAAAGACAATCATAAGTAATGGGAATTGTTCCACTGACTTACATCAACTAGTGTGAAATCTCCTGAAGACAACATGGCATAACATAAATCTGCCCAGGGCTACACCCAAACTAGGCTGACTATCTATTTTCCCCACTCCCCCCATAGAATAAAACATATACTTCTGGGTTCACAATCTCTTTGTCAATGTGCCATCTTAAACCAAATGTGTGCCTGTCCAGTTACCTGGGGGGTATTCCAGAAAGATGGTTTAACAAATTCAGGATTCCCTGAACATATCCAGCTTACCTTAACCAGATGAGGGAGGTTGTGATTTATTGGTTCCAGAATGGCTGCCTCTCCTTGAAGTAATTAGGCTAACCGAAGTGCAGATTGGTTGATATGACAATTGGCGCGTGCACACAACAATCAAAAAGGTCCTCATGTCGATTGTTTACAGACAGATTATTTCACTTATAATTCACTGTATCACAATTCCAGTGGGTCAGAAGTTTACATATACTAAGTTGACTGTGCATTTAAACAGCTTGGAAAATTCCAGAAAATTATGTCATGACTTTAGAAGCTTGTGATAGGCTAAATGACATAATATGAGTCAATTGGAGGTGCACCTGTGGATGTATTTCACGGCCTACCTTCAAACTCTTTTCTTGACATCATAGGAAAATCAAAAGGAATCAGGTAAGACCTCAGAAAATAAATTGTAGACCTTCACAAGTCTGGTTCATCCTTGGGAGCAATTTCCAAACGCCTGAAGGTACCACGTTCATCTGTACAAACAATAGTACGCAAGTATAAACACCATTGGACCATGCAGCCGTCATACCGCTCAGGAAGGAGATGCCTTCTGTCTCCTAGAGATGAACGTACTTTGGTGTGAAAAGTGCAAATCAATCCCAGAACAACAGCAAAAGACCTTGTGAAGATGCTGGAGGAAACAGGTACAAAAGTATCTATTCCACAGTAAAACGAGTCCTGTTTTGGCATAACCTGAAAGGCCGCTCAGCAAGGAAGAAGCCACTGCTACAAAACCGCCATAAAAAAGCCAGACTACGGTTTGCAACTGCACATGGGGACAAAGATCGTACTTTTTGGAGAATGTCCTCTGGTCTGATGAAACAAAAATAGAACTGTTTGGCCATAGTGACCATCGTTATGTTTGGAGGAAAAAGGGGGAGGTTTGCAAGCCGAAGAACACCATCCCAACCCGTGAAGCACGGGGGTGGCAGCGTCATATCGTGGGGGTGCTTTGCTGCAGGAGGGACTAGTGCACTTCACAAAATAGATGACATCATTAGGCAGGAAAATTATGTGGATATATTGAAGCAACATCTCAAGACATCAGTCAGGATGTTAAAGCTTGGTCGCAAATGGGTCTTCCAAATGGACAATGACCCCAAGCATACTTCCAAAGTTGTGGCAAAATGGCTTAAGGACAATATAGTCAAGGTATTGGAGTGGCCATCACAAAGCCCTGACCTCAATCCTATAGAAAATTTGTGGGCAGAACTAAAAAAGCATGTGCGAGCAAGGAGGCCTACAAACCTGACTCAGTTACACCAGCTCTGTCAGGAGGAATGGGCCAAAATTCACCCAACTTATTGTGGGAAGCTTGTGGAAAGCTACCTGAAACGATTGACCCAAGTTAAAAAAATTTAAGACAATGCTACCAAATACTAACTGAATGTTTGTAAACTTCTGACCCACTGGGAGTGTGATGAAAGAAATAAAATATGAAATAAATCATTCTCTCTACTATTATTCTGACATGTCACATTCTTAAAATAAAGTGGTGATGCTAACTGACCTAAGACAGGGAATTTTTATTAGGATTAAATGTCAGGAATTGTGAAAAACTGAGTTTAAATTTATTTGGCTAAGGTGTATGTAAACTTCCGACTTCAACTGTATATGGAGTCAAAAGACAGAGCGCAATAAGTCTACAACAAGAAACACTTGTAACAACGTACAACTAATATGTTCATATACAGTGAGGGAAAAAAGTATTTGATCCCCTGCTGATTTTGTATGTTTTCCCACTGACAAAGAAATGATCCGTCTATAATTTTAATGGTAGGTTTATTTGAACAGTGAGAGACAGAATAACAACAAAAAAATCCAGAAAAACGCATGTGAAAAATGTTATAAATGGAATTGCATTTTAATGAGGGAAATAAGTATTTTCCCCCCTCTCAATCAGAAAGATTTCTGGCTCCCATGTGTCTTTTATACAGGTAACGAGCTGAGATTAGGAGCACACTCTTAAAGGGAAAAGACACCTGTCCACAGAAGCAATCAATCAATCAGATTCCAAACTCTCCACCTTGGCCAAGACCAAAGAGCTCTCCAAGGATGTCAGGGACAAGATTGTAGACCTTCACAAGGCTGGAATGGGCTACAAGACCATCGCCAAACAGCTTGATGAGAAGGTGACAACAGTTGGTGCGATTATTCGCAAATGGAAGAAACACAAAAGAACTGTCAATCTCCCTCGGCCTGGGGCTCCATGCAAGATCTCACCTCGTGGAGTTGCAATGATCATGAGAACGGTGAGGAATCAGCCCAGAACTACACGGGAGGATCTTGTCAATGATCTCAAGGCAGCTGGGACCATAGTCACCAAGAAAACAATTGGTAACACACTACGCCGTGAAGGACTGAAATCCTGCAGCGCCCGCAAGGTCCCCCTGCTCAAGAAAGCACATATACATGCCCNACAGGACAACTTCACCGCATCAAAGGGACGATGGACAGGGCCATGTACCGTCAAATCTTGGGTGAGAACCTCCTTCCCTCAGCCAGGGCATTGAAAATGGGTCGTGGATGGGTATTCCAGCATGACAATGACCCAAAACACACGGCCAAGGCAACAAAGGAGTGGCTCAAGAAGAAGCACATTAAGGTCCTGGAGTGGCCTAGCCAGTCTCCAGACCTTAATCCCATAGAAAATCTGTGGAGGGAGCTGAAGGTTCGAGTTGCCAAACGTCAGCCTCGAAACCTTGGAGACTTGGAGAAGATCTGTAAAGAGGAGAGGGACAAAATCCCTCCTGAGATGTGTGCTAACCTGGTGGCCAACTACAAGAAATGTCTGACCTCTGTGATTGCCAACAAGGGTTTTGCCACCAAGTACTAAGTCATGTTTTGCAGAGGGGTCAAATACTTATTTCCCTCATTAAAATGCAATTCCATTTATAAAATTTTTCACATGCGTTTTTCTGGATTTTTGTTGTTGTTATTTTGTGTCTCACTGTTCAAATAAACCTACCATTAAAATTATAGACTGATAATTTCTTTGTCAGTGGGAAAATGTACAAAATCAGCAGGGGATCAAATACTTTTTTCCCTCACTGTATTTACCCCAAAATAGTAATACAGCCCCCACGCAACAGCCAGAGAGGGAGCCTGACAGAAAATTGCAAACAAAGTAAATGTGTTGGTGAAGCAGCACTATTCCAATATCTAATAGGCCTAGTTTACACACATGGGTGATTAGTAATAATGCTTTCACTTTATAGATCACTTTTATTGCAGCGTTGGTGATATTACATGTGAAGGCTATAGCCTAATATGTAAATTGTGGTAGCCTATGTCACAATTGCAGTGGTAGGCCAAAAAAAAATCACTAAGTAATACACAGAGTTTATAGGCCTATAGCAGTAAAAGCAAAACAGTATTGGGTTACATTGGCTATGTAGGGGTTGAGTAAATTGGCCAGATATATTATTGTGTGGAAAAACTATAACATTCCAAAAGAAAATCTTCTGAGATGTGGGGGAGAAAGAAACAAAGAGAGAGCGAGAGATGGAGTTAAAATTGGGATTGGCTATCTATGATCAGGAGCAACTCTATTTAGGGTAAGGGGTTTCAGAGGCGGTAAAACACACAACGGGACAGTTTGGGCAGGAGAGCATCCAGAAGAGAAGTCAGTGCAGCATCAAGCGTTCCCCATGGGGCGCCATAACAATCCTCCTCATTTCTGATTTGTTAGCTCTTCTCACCCCTAGGACAAGCATAGAAAAAAAAATAATACAGTATAATGAGAGACAGAGAGCACCAGGGCTGTTACTCTGTGGGTAAAAAGAAAGGTGACAAGGGACATATCAAGAATGTGTGTGTGTGTGTGTACTTACCACACTAGAGGACTTCATTCAAACTCAGTGAGCTCTTGGAAGAATGGGTTATTGTAGGGGTTGAGAACGGCGGGTAGCCTAGTGGTTAGAGAGTTGGGCCAGTAACCGAAAGGTTGCTGGATCAAATCCCTGAGCTGACAAGGTAAAAATCTGTCATTCTGAACAAGGCAGTTAACCCACTGTTCCCCCATAGGCCGTCATTGTAATTAAGAATGTGTTCTTAACTGACTTGCCTAGTTAAATAAAAAAATGTGATTGGCCCTCATGTTTCATGAGCTGAAATAAAAGATCCCAGAGTTTTCCATACGCACAAAAAGCTCTGTCCACTAATTTGTTTAAATCCCTGTTAGTGAGCATTTCTCCTTTGCCAAGCTAATCCATCCACCTGAAAGGGGGGGCATATGGAGAAGCTGATTAAACAGCATGATCATTGCACAGGTGCACCTTTTTTTATTTTTTAAATTTTTATTTCACTTTTATTTAACCAGGTAGGCTAGTTGAGAAGAAGTTCTCATTTACAACTGCGACCTGGCCAAGATAAAGCAAAGCAGTGCGACACACAACAACAACAGTTACACATGGAATAAACAAGCGTACAGTCAATAACACAATAGAAAAAAAGAAAGTCTATATATAGTGTGTGCAAATGGCATGAGGAGGTAAGGCAATAAATAGGCCATAGTAGTGAAGTAATTACAATTTTAGCAAATTAACACTGGAGTGATAGATGTGCAGATGATGATGTGCAAGTAGAAATACTGGTATGCAAAAGAGCAGAAAAGTAAATAAAAACAATATGGAGATGAGGTAGGTAGATTGGATGGGCTATTTACAGATGGGCTATGTACAGCTGCAGCGATCGGTTAGCTGCTCAGATAGCTGATTTTTAAAGTTAGTGAGGGAAATATAAGTCTCCAGCTTCAGCGATTATTTTATTTTTTTGCAATTTGTTCCAGTCACCTTGTGCTGGGGACAATAAAAGGCCACTTTAAAATGTGCAATTTTGTCACACATCACAATGCCACAGATGCCTTAAGTTTGAGGGAGCGTGCAATTGGCATGCTGACTGCAGGAATGTCCACCAGAGCTGTTGCCAGAGAATTGAATGCTAATTTCTGTACCAAAAGCCGTGTCCAACATCGTTTTAGAGAATTTGGCAGTACATCCAACCGGCCTCACAACTGCAGACCACGTGTAACCACACCGGCCCAGGACCTCCACATCCGGCTTCTTCACCTGCGGAATCGTTTGAGACCAGCCCCCCTGACAGCTGATGAAACTGTGGGTTTGCACAACTGAATTTCTGCACAAACTGTCAGAAACAATCTCAGGGAAGCTCATCTCCGTGCTCATCGTCCTCACCAGGGTCTTTACCTAACTGCAGTTTGGCGTTGTAACTTCAGTGGGTAAATGCTCACCTTCGATGGCTACTGGAGAAGTGTGCTCTTCACGGATTAATCCTGGTTTCAACTGATGGCGTCGTGTGGTCGAGCGGTTTGCTGATGTCAACGTTGTGAACAGAGTGCCCCATTGTGGCGGTGAGGTTATGGTATGGGCAGGCATAAGCTATGGACAACAAACATAATTACATTTTATCTATGGCAATTTGAATGCACAGAGATACTTTGACAAGATCCTGAGGCCCATTGTCGTGCCATTCATCAGCCGCCTTCACCTCATGTTTCAGCATGATAATACACGGCCCCATGTCGCAAGGATCTGTACACAATTCCTAGAAACTGAAAATGTCCCAGTTCTTCCATGACCAGCATACTGGATGTTCTGGATCGACGTGTACAACAGTGTGTTCCAGTTCCCGCCAATATCCAGCAACTTTGCACAGCAATTGATGAGGAGTGGAACAACATTCCACAGACCACAATCAACAGCCTAAACAACTCTATGCGAAGGAGATGTGTCGTGCTGCATGAGGGAAATGGTAGTAATACCAGATACTGACTGGTTTTCTGATCCACGCCCCTGCTGCGCCACTCGGGAGGCCACAATGCTTACTTTTGACCATATCCATTTTGATTGTATCAAAACATTTCTGCAGGGGATGATGCTGTATAGTTAAAGTCAGTTTTATGCTGAAAAGTGTTTGTGTATGTGTTGTTAAACTCTAGGTTTATTGGAAATCTGTTCTCTATTGACGCAGATGCTGTATTAATCCGATAATTATTATTCCGCTCAACTGAATAATTTCTGTTCTTTCATATACAGAAATTAAACTCTACACTTTTGATGTCCAGCAAACAAAGAAAACCGAGCTCTCTGTCTCCATGGGAGGAGATCGTATCAATTTAAATCCAAAAAGGCAGGAGGGAAACAAAAATGGTAAGAGATCAGATAAAAAGGAAAAAAACATTCACTATGACAACATTAAGTCATTAATGTCAGCTAAAGATGCATTTAAATGTGATGAGAATCTTATCAAAGTAACAAGTCAAATGTTATTGTTTTTTGGGGAACATCTACGTTTGTTAAATGTAGAACCAAACACTAGCACTTACTGTATCAACACCTGATATAAACTTCAATATTAGTACATTCAAATTCAATATAATTTTTTTCTGTACATCAGGAAGTGTGTCCATAGTTTTCCTGCGGTATGACAGTGTCGGTTTCATCCTGAAACCAAACACTGACCCTGGTGTTACAGACTACACGCGCTATGCAGAAACAGGGGAAATCACTGTGAACTCTCAGGTGATAGCGGCTGCCATCAAACCTGCTGACATGTACCAGCTGGACCATGTGACCTTCACTCTCAGACACACAGAGGTATGTTTACAGTCACACAGACAGCCTAGACTCATCCATTAGCTCTCCAGTGGCAGACCGCTAACTTGTGACACACACACTAAATTACAGCACTCCTGTAAATCCTGTTTTGATGTCAATGGGAGATTTGTGTTACAGTTTAAGTTAAGTTATGGAGAGTTGTGATTAATGTGTATGGCCCTATGTTAGTTTAAAAGTGCATGCAGGCACGATATGGTCATTCAGTATTTCCACAATCAAAAGTTAGCCATTTGTTTTACACGAACAACCCCATTTATTTTGTACCTTTTTTGCCAGAACATATCCAATTCTGATATTTTATTCCCTTTCTTTTGAAGCCTATTGACACTAAAGATGATGTAACCAAATGTGCCTTTTGGGAGTACGATCCGGCCAGCATGCAGGGCCATTGGGCCACACAGGGCTGTGAGCAAATGCACGTCAACAGCACCACCACCACATGCTCCTGCAATCACCTCACACACTTCGCCATTCTTATGTCTTCTGGACGGGCCAATGTAAGTGTCCATACCATCCATATGAATGTATTCCAACCCCCTGTGGCTGTCTCGTTGGTGAACATCTTGTATGAAAGGCAAAATGGAAGTGATTTTTAATAGAAAAGATAAGCTAACTTGTATTTATATATTTTTTAAAGGAGAGTGGAATTGCACCCTCTTATATTTTTAGTTGTTTAAGAGAAAATGTGAATGGTGATTGAACCCACAACCTTTTGGGCTCTATGCATAGTATTGGGGGCTATACCATTCAACCACACCTACTAGATTGTAGGTTTAACCTCTTAAACTCTTGACGCCTTCTGGTGACATTTTCTAAACTGATGCCCTCCGGTGGCCTTTTCTAAACAACACATAATATTGTATACTACCCTCATAAAGTACCGAGATACAGCAGGCCAAAAAACCCTGAAAAAGAGATTTGAAAGTCTAGGTTTCAAATAAAATATGTTTCCAATGACTGTTCCAAAAGGATAAAAAAAAGAAGAAAAAAGTCAGATTGTTTACGTAATGGTGTCACTCTAAACACGTGCAAATTCCCATAGGAACACACCCATTTGAAAAGCACAGGGCATTCTTATGACATTGCCAGCAGTAAGATTTGAGTTTGATTTACAAAACCACAAGGGCTGAAGCTTTCAAATGATATGTCACTTTCTATTTTCTGACAACAACAAAACTAGGGGAGAAGCAGGGAGAAGGGGAATATGAGCTGTAAAAATGATTCACCTTCTTTTCAGATGGTGGCCCACTACAACATTCTGACCAGGATCACTCAGCTGGGAATGATCATCTCCATCATCTGCCTGTCCATGTGCATCTTCACCTTCTGGTTCTTCAGTGAGATACAGAGTACCAGAACCACCATTCACAAGAACCTGTGCTGCAGCCTCTTCATGGCTGAGTTCATCTTTCTGGTCGGAATCAATATGAACACCCATAAAGTGAGCACTGACTGCACTTCGGCTCCAATAAATATTGAACAGCATATTCTTGAACATAGCCAGACAGTATGTTGAATAAAGTGAACCAGTGTGTGTGTATATGTGTACCTCTGTCTGCATCTCATTTGCATTGGTTTACATGTGCAGTCACCCTTGTCTTATACGATTTCATAGATGGTAAGTCTGTCTAATATGATAAAGGTCAATTTTGTTTCTCTCTTTCTCTTTGTCTGCCCTCAGCTATTCTGCTCTATCATTGCTGGGCTTCTCCATTATTTCTTCTTAGCGGCTTTTGCCTGGATGTGCATTGAGGGGATCCATCTGTACCTGATAGTGGTCGGTGTCATCTACAACAAAGGATTCCTGCATCGCAACTTTTACATCTTTGGATATGGAAGCCCTGCAGTGGTGGTGGCCATTTCGGCTACACTTGGCTCCAAGTACTATGGTACCAATAAAGTGTAAGTAGAAAAAGGAGTGTGCTTGTTAGGTGTTGTTGTAGCACTACACACCAGCATGTGGTTAAATCATGTTTTATGTTTCAAAGGTGTTGGCTGAGCACAGAAAATAACTTTATTTGGAGTTTCATTGGGCCTGCGTGTTTGATTATCCTGGTAAGGTTCAACATTTTAATTTCATTATATTATTTTCAAAACATTTTCACAAATTTTATTGGACATTCAAGAATTTCCTTTCAGAAATGTCTGGAAACACATTGATTAAATCATATACAACATGTTATCATTTTGCATGTCAGTAATGGCATGTCAGTAATTCACGTTTATGACATTTCACAATTACATCAAACCGTTGTTTACTCCAAAGAACATCTTGCAGTAGTCCTAGGTTGTTTCTCATGGTTTTGTATGTGTCTATCCGGTCTAAGGTAAATCTCCTGGCTTTTGGAGTGATCATTTACAAAGTGTACCGACACACTGCTGTGAAGAAGCCTGAGATTAGCCACTACCAAAACATAAGGTAGGCCTGATAAAAACATCCCAAGAATGTATTGACTTCATGCCAAAGACCCAGTGCTTGATGAGGAATACTCAACATGTGTAAAAAAATAAAATAAAATTGTCACACAGAAGTATTGAATATTGAGCAGATACTTTACGTTAGGGCAGAACTTGCGCTACAAACATTAGCATTAAGCTGATTTGTATGAGCCTTAGTTAAGCACACATACTGTACATCAAGTCAGAACATGGCTCACAATGACAAAACCATATATGGTCCTTCCAGGTCCTGTGCTCGTGGTGCCCTTGCCCTTCTGTTCGTTCTGGGCGCCACCTGGACATTTGGCGTGTTGCACATTCTCAACGAGACTACCCTCACAGCCTATCTCTTCACCATTGCCAACGCTTTCCAAGGGATGTTCATCTTCATCTTCCTCTGTGTGTTGTCCAGAAAGGTAAAACCTTTCTCTCAAATAGGTTCATAATCATGGCCAGGAGTTTTTCCTGACCACATGACCTGACCAGGAGAAACGAGGGCCAAGAGTTTTGCCTGGACAGATCATATGGTCAGGAGATAAACAACTAACTCCTGGCCCTATTTGTAATTACTTTAGCATTCCTTCATTTAATTTCTTTATTATAAAAATGTTGTCATATTTTACCTCATCCACACACTGAGGCTGACTAATGTGTGTGATACATTCGCCATTCCATTTCACTTTACCAGATCCAAGAGGAGTATTACCGGCTGTTCAAAAATGTGCCATGTTGTTTTGAGTGCCTGAGATGAACAAGGCTGCGAAATCCAGAGGGCTCATCATCGGCAAACATTACTGGGGACTCTGGAGTCTTTTTTAAAAGTAGAGTACAGCACTGCAATATCTTTACCACCATGTATGCTTTGTTTACCAGGTAGAGAATAATAATGAGAACAGACTTGTTCAACTGATGCAAATTGTTCATGTAGCAAAGAATGTGTTGTGTTTAAATATCTTTTCTCCTTGTTATATTCTTGTAATATTGACTTAAAGGTAGACTATGGGAAATGACATTGCCACGAGCAACACTGCAGATTTTGTGATAAGCGAGATGCAAGACTTCTCTCACACACAGTCACATGCAGTATCTGTGCATGTGCACGGGTTCACTTCACCACGGGCCCAAAACAGAGTTGTTGCTGAAATTGACCCACTATGTTTTTTACTTTGTGTATCTATGTCACATCGCTGAGTCAACCTTTAATATTCTACATTATGACTTGTGAGAATTTTGGTGGGGTTCATTTTTTAGCACTAAACATTTCACTGTCTTATCTTAAACCTAGAATCTTACTTCTGTTCTATTTTCATCTAATGACTGAGCATTCTCACATTACTTAACAGTTTCTCAGATACCTTATTAACTTGGTGCTCACCAGTTTGCACTTCTGTTTTCCATCAAAATCTCTATTCATCGTTAACAGATGGAGGATGAGGGTAATACACCAACACGGCATGGTATGTCCTATTAAGTATTTACTTTTAATAAAAATTCAGCTTTTTCAGTATGTGTGTCATATAAGTTTGTAAATTATTCAAGTTAGTCAAAAACAAATCAAATGCGTTAAAATATAGACATAATGACCTCTTCTGAACGTTTTCCACTTTGTAAAACCTAGAGGTGTTTTCTTTATCTTCTCATCCCTTTAACAGTAGTTATTTGTGACCCGTTTCAGGGAACTAGGCGTATGTCACGGGTCACTTCTTCACAGGAAAGCCGTTTGAATGTAAACTTCTTTTTTTATCAAAATGCGTTTTTTGGCTGGCTCGCAAGCTAACATTACGTGCATGCTTTCCACTTTCTGGAGGACCGAGTTTTGAAATCCGTGGAAATTGAGTGTGATAGCTAAGGAAATGGGGAAAACCCTTGTCTCTGGATTACATCTTCAAACTAAGGTCAACCATGGCATCCGACAGGGGATGCGTCCATCCATGATGTATAAGATAGTCTAGCGAGCTACATTTACAGATATTACACATTTTTAATTTTGACAAAGTATTTTCATTTCAAGTTAGTGTACTGTTAGCTAGCTAGCTAACGTTAGCTGGCTGGCTCGCTAGCTAACGTTACATGTATGATCTTATTATTTGTAACTCAGAGCCATTTGCTTGACTAGTTATAGCCTAATGTTAGCTACCTAACATTGAACCTGGTTCGTTAGATACCTGCAGATTCATGCAGGGTAGTAACGTCACGAGTTGGGATTGTTTCATTGTTTACCTAGCTAGCTAGCTACATGTCTTAACAAAAGACTCTCGTCTTAGTGTGCCAGAGCGCAGAATAACTGAATTTACGAACGCTCAACACCCATTGAATATGGCTGGTGTCAGTAAAAATCTGCAAAAAATCGTAATTAAATTGTTGCCAGCAGCACAGTTGCAGTCACCAAAGCTCTGGATAACATGAAAACAGCCTAACCAGCTCTGCTAGGTCGAGTAAAATGGTTAGTGGGGTGTTCTCTCAATATGTGTCTGGAAGTAACTAGCAAGCTAGCCAATGTTAGCCAGTTAGCTTGCATGCTTGACTGCTGTTATGAGGTTAAAACGTTCGGATCAACCCTACTCATCAGCCAGAGCATCCAGTGCGCGCTCTGAATGCTCCGAGAGCAAAACGCTCTGAATTTACTAATGGACAATCTGACAGCAAAGTTGCAGTCACCAACACTCTGGATAAAATAACAGCCTAACCAACTCTGCTGGGCCGAGTAATGTTCAGTGAGCTGTTCTCTCATTTGTGTCTGGAGTAGCTAGCAAGTTACCTTGGGTGCTTGACTGCTTTAAAAAATATATGTGTGTGTGTGTGTGTGTGTGTGTGTGTGTGTGTGTGTGTTATTATGAACAAAACAAATACAAAAACAAATCTACAAACAAGAGTACATAAACCTAACAGATTACATATCTATTACATATTACATATCATATTACATATTACATATAGTATTACATATCAAGATACGTTTTCAATTTGTCAAAGTTTCATGGTACGTATTGTTTTGTTGTTTTTACACTAACTGATAATTTCTAAATAATATTTCAATTCTGTCGTAAACACTGAAGAGGGATTTGTTCTCGGCCCACTTAATTGCATGGATAAAGAATCTGCCATGAAAAATAAACACATTAACAATGAAAGTTAAATCAGGGTCCATATAATTTGGATCAAAATAAATCAGTCTTTCAAATTAACATTAATAGTCATTTCTTTTTAAAATAAGATCTTCTAACTCTTATCCAATGTAAAAAACAGAATTTCAAATGTTGCTACATATGACCAATTTGAGCTGGTCAGTCACATTAGTTTTTAAAAAAATCCTTGAGTGTGAGGAACTTTGAGAGGGATAACTTGGCGCATAATCTTTTTTCTCCAGCCGGTGGTGTTTTTTTTTTTTTATGCAAGCGAGGAGTTTTTGTTTGGAGGTCAAATATAATGGCTTATTTGCTACGTGAGGTTTATTTGATCGTATAAGTTATTGCTCTACAGAATCCATGGGACGTCCCTACCCTAACCGTAACCCCTACCCTAACATAACCCTTACCTAACACTAACATGAACCATTTAACATGTCAAGTTCAATGGGGTCGGGACGTCAATAGGATTCTGGATTAAAAGGATTGCTGTGGTTGTTCACACGTGCATCTGCCGTCTCATAGGCTAGAATGTTCCCACCTGATCTTGCCTGCTCCCGACTGCCTTTCATTTTTTAAGACCTTTATTTTCTTTGTTAAAGTGGCCAAAGGAGTATCTGGTCAATATAATAGAACATATGTAATGACACTGACTCTGGTGGTTTCTGGTAAAAATGCAAATTGCACCATCTACGAGAAACTATCACTATAACTGCCATAACACTATTTATTTGTGGAGTTACAGTTGAAGTCGGAAGTTTACATACACCTTAGCCAAATACATTTAAACTCAGTTTTTCACAATTCCTGACATTTAATCCTAGTAAAAATTCCCTGTCTTAGGTCAGTTAGGATCACCACTTTATTTTAAGAATGTGAAATGGGTCAGAAGTTTACATACACTCAATTAGTATTCGGTAGCATTGCCTTTAAATTGTTTAACTTGGGTAAAACATTTCGGGTAGCCCTCCACAAGCTTCCCACAATAAGTTGGGTGAATTTTGGCCCATTCCTCCTGACAGAGCTGGTGTAACTGAGTCAGGTTTGTAGGCCTCCTTGCTCACACACGCTTTTTCAGTTCTGCCCACAAATGTTCTGGGATTGAGGTCAGGGCTATATGATGGCCACTCCAATACCTTGACTATATTGTCCTTAAGCTATTTTGCCACAACTATGCTTGGGGTCATTGTCCATTTGGAAGACCCATTTGCGACCAAGCTTTAACTTCCTGACTGATGTCTTGAGATGTTGCTTCAATATATCCACATCATTTTCCTCCCTCATGATGCCATCTATTTTGTGAGGTGCACCAGTCCCTCCTGCACCAAAGCACCCCACAACATGATGCCGCCACCCCCGTTGGGATGGTGTTCTTCGGCTTGCAAGCCTCTTTTTCCTCCAAACATAACGATGGTCATTATGGCCAAACAGTTATATTTTTGTTTCATCAGACCTTAGGAGATTTCTCCAAAAAGTACAATCTTTGTCCCCATGTGCAGTTTCAAACCGTAGTCTGGCTTTTTTTTTTATGGTGGTTTTGGAGCAGTGGCTTCTTCCTTGCTGAGCGGCCTTTCAGGTTATGTCGATATACTCGTTTTACTGTGGTCCTTTGCTGTTGTCTGGGATTGATTTGCACTTTTCGCACCAAAGTACGTTCATCTCTAGGAGACAGAACGCGTCTGTCGGTATGACTGCTGCGTGGTCCCATGGTATTTATACTTGCGTACTATTGTTTCTACAGATGAACATGGTACCTTCAGGCGTTTGTAAATTGCTCCCAAGGATGAACCACACTTGTGGAGGTCTACAATTTTTTTTTCTGATTTCTTTTGATTTTCCCATGACATCAAGCAAAGAGGCACGGAGTTTGAAGGTAGGCCTTGAATACATCTACAGGTACACCTCCAATTGAGTCAAATGATGTCAATTAGCCTATCCGACGCTTCTAAAGCCATGACATTTTCTGGAAATTTCCAAGCTGTTTAAAAGCACAGTCAACTTAGTGTATGTAAACTTCTGACCCACTGGAATTGTGATACAGTGAATTTTAAGTGAAATAATCTGTCTGTAAACAATTGTTGGAAAAATTACTTGTGTCATGCACAAAGTAGATGTCCTAACCGACTTGCCAAATCTATAGTTTGTTAACAAGAAATTTGTGGAGTGGTTGAAAAACGAGTTTTAATGACTCCAACCTAAGTGTATGTAAACTTCTGACTTCAACTGTACATACTGTCTGAACTCGGTATTTAAAGAGCACAATTATTAAACACTAACCAATGCCCCATTGCCCCGACTTCATGAAAATATGTATTTTGCTAGAATTCACGGAGTTGGCAAAATAACTGAACGGGCATACTTGAGACTGTAAGGGGTGATTGGTTTCCTCTACTGGAGCTCTGTCAATAAAACAGACAATGGTCCTTGCCCCATATTCATAATTTTTTATACATTTTCACTCATTATATTAGACATTCAATAAATTCCTTTGTTTCGAAAATGTCTGGAAACACGTTGATTAATTCATATACAACATGTTATCATTTTGCATATCAGTAATAGGTAATTCAATTTATGACCTTCTACAATGACATCAAAATGTTGTTTACTCCAAAGTTGCAGTAGTCCTAGGTTGTTTCTCTTGATTTTTTTATGTGTCTATCCAGTCAACGGTCAAACTCCTGGCTTTTGGAGTGATAATTTACAAAGTGTACCGACACACTGCTGTGAAGAAGCCCGAGATTAGCCACAATGAAAACATAAGGTAAGCCTGATAAAAACACCCGCAACAATGTACTGACTTTAAGCGAAAGATCCAAACCCAGTGCTTGTTTAAGTGATAATGTCAAAGAAGCCAGTGTTTGGAGGCTTCAAGGGCATTATTGCTTCGAGGGCATTATCACTTTTATACAACGGGTTACCAACATATTCAAATAATGATTTACATATTTTCAGTAAAAACATTTTTATAAATTTATTCATACTATTGCATCCTTCCACAAGATATAGTCCCGACACAAATATAGGGTTGCTACCCAAGCCGGCTGGTTGTTCATTCATTAGTATATAGCCATAACAATGATGCCGATTCATGATTTTGACTGGCTGAGAAAAGCTGCCTGCCTGTCTGTCTCTACCCGACACGTTCATTACTATGGGACAGCTGGAGATCGAATTTGAATATTGAAACAATGTTGCAAATGTCGAGAGACAGACAGCAATGTTTATATAAATCTCCACTGTTGAAATGTTAGTCTAAAATAAATGTGAAATAATTTCTAGATGCTTTTTATAGTGGAGATCAAGTTTATACATTTCCTGGCTGGGCTGATGAGACAGTGGATTGCGCAGTCAGATGGAACAGAGTATGTCGAGGGTCACTACTTCACAGGAGAGTCGTTTGAACGTAAACCTTTTTGGCAGAAATGCCTTCTCGAACATGTGAACTTTCATGTGCCTTAATAACAAACTTGTATGCAATCTGTAAATATGAAAGAAATTGTTAAATTACGAGCATAGTTGGTTTAGCCACAGAAAACGTTGTGAGTTGGGATTATGGTTTACTGTTTACCTAGCTGGCTAGCTAGCTAGCTAGCTACATGTCTTAACAAAACACTCCACTGTGCAAGTAGCCATTTCGGGTGCATTCGTAAATTCAGTCTGGCAATCTATTCCGATTTCAGAGCACTCTCGTCTGAGTGTGCCAGAGGGCAGAATAACTGATGAATTTACGAACACTCAACACCCATTGAATATGGTCAGTAAACATCGGCAAAAAAGCATAATTAAATTGTTGCCAGCAGCACAGTTAGTCACCAATGCTCTGGATAACATGAAAACAGCATAACCAGCTCTGAAAGGGCAAGTAAAATGGTCAGAGTGGGGTGTTCTCTCATTTGTGTCTGGAAGTTACTAGCAAGGTAGCCAATGTTAGCTAGTTAGCTTGGGTGCTTGACTGCCGCTACTCATCGGCCAGAGCGCCCAGTGTGCGCTCTGAATTTACTAATGGACAATCTGACAGCACAGTTGCAGTCACCAATGCTCTGGATAACATAACAGCCTAACCATCTCTCCTAGAGCGAGAAATGTTAAGAACGATTTGAACCGGTCGGTCACAAATAGGCATTTTAATGTCATAGATTCAGCTGGTGGTAACTTGTGGAATAGACACCGGCTGAAATGCGGTTTTAAGCAATCAGCATTCAGGATAGACCCACAAGTTGAATAATGCGGAATACTCAGCATGAGTAATAGTTATATTTTTATATTTTTGTCACACAGAAGTACTGAATATTGAGCAGATGTTAGTGCAGAACTTGAGTTACGTTAGCGTTAATCTGATTTGTATGAGCCTTGAGTTAAGCACACATACTGCACATCAAATCAGAATATGTCTGACAATGGCAAAAGCATATATGGTCCTTCCAGGTCCTGTGTTCACAGTCCCCTGGCCCTTACGTATTGCACATTCTCAACGAGACTACCCTCACAGCCTTTCTCTTCACCATTTCCAATGCTTTCCAAGGGATGTTCATCTTCTTCTGTGTGTTGTCCAGATAGGTCACAACTTCCTAGGGCCTAGGGTTTTTCTGGTCACATCATATATTTTTATTTAAAAAAAAATTATGGTCAGGAGATAAACAACTTCTGGCCCTATTCGTAATTACTGTAGCATTCCTTAATTATTTTTTTTTATTATAACCATGTCTTTAACCAAAGACTAAAGGAGTGTGTCAAGAGGGGTGGAAGGAAGCAAAATTCCACTACCTAAAAGTAGTAAAGCACCCTTTGCTGCCTCTAACAGCCACCCAATCAGTTTGCTGTCTGTTCTTAGTAAATGGAAGGGGATTTTTTTTTGTTTAAACAAATACAATGCTATTTTTCAAAGAACAAGCTATTGACTTTCATTTTGCATATAAGGAAGGGCACTCAACTTGTACTGCACTGACCCTGCAGATGACTGATGATTGGCTAAAATAAATAGATAATAAGATGATAGTTGGAGCTGTATTGTTAGATTTCAGTGTACCCTTTTGATGTTATTGATCATAATTTGTTATTGAAAAAACGAACTTCTTATGGCTTTACTTATGTAATAGAACTTAATAGAGAATTCTTAAATGGAAGCTTCTCTAACATCAGATATGTACAGTGCGGTATCTCTCAGGGCAGTGAGCCCCGGCCATTACTCGTCTCTATTTTTCAAACGTTTTGCCACTTGTCTTACAAGAAGCTAAAATGACCATGTATGCTGCTGTTTGCATACGATACACATCAAATCAATAACATTTTATTTGTCACATACACATGGTTTGCAGATGTTAATGCAAGTGTAGCGAAGGCCAGCATCCCGGAGTCGCCTCTTCACTGTTGACGTTGACTGGTGTTTTGCAGGTACTATTTAAAGAAGCTGCCAGTTGAGGACTTGTGAGGCATCTGTTTCTCAACCTAGACACTAATGTACTCTTGCTCAGTTGTGCCCTGGGGCCTCCCACTCCTCTTTCTATTCTGGTTAGCCAGTTTGCGCTGTTCTGTGAAGGGAGTCGTGCACAGCGTTGTACGAGATCTTCAGGTTCTTGGCAATTTCTCGCATGGAATAGCCTTCATTTCTCAGAACAAGAATAGACTGAGGAGTTTCAGAAAAAGTTATTTGTTTCTGGCCATTTTGAGCTTGTAATCGAACCCACAAATGCTGATTCTCCAGATACTCAACTAGTCTAAAGAAGGCCAGTTGTATTGGTTCTTTAATCAGAACAGTTTTCAGCTATGCTAACAATTGCAAAAGGGTTTTCTAATGATCAATTAGCCTTTTAAAATGATAAACTTGGATTAGCTAACACAATGTGCCATTGGAACAAAGGAGTGATGGTTGCTGATAATTGGCCTCTGTACGCCTATGTAGCTATTACATAGAAAATCTGCCGTTTCCAGATACAATAGTCATTTACAACATTAACAATGTCTGCACTGTATTTCTGATCAATTTGATATTTTAATGGACAAAAACTTTGCTTTTCTTTCAAAAACAAGGACATTTTTAAGTGACCCCAAACAGTTGAAGTGTATGGATGAGCGATGTCCGAGCGGCATAGGCAAGGTGCAATAGATGGTATAAAATGCAGTATATACATATGATATGAGTAATGTAAGATATGTAAACATTATCAAAGTGGAATTATTTAGAGTGCATTGTTTAAAGTGACTAGTGATCCGTTTATTAAAGTGGCCAGTGATTCGGTCTCAATGTAGGCAGCAGCCTCTCTGAGTTAGTGATTGCTGTTTAGTAGTCTGATGGCCTTGAGATGGAAGCTGTTTTTCATTCTCTCGGTCCCAGCTTTGATGCACCTGTACTGACCTCGCCTTCTGGATGGTAGTGGTGTGAACAGGCAGTGGCTCGGGTGGTTGATGTCCTTGATGATCTTTTTGGCCTTTCTGTGACATCGGGTGCTGTAGGTGTCATGGAGGGCAGGTAGTTTGCCCACGGTGATGCGTTGTGCGACCGCACCACCTATCAGCACCTACAGCCAGTGAGCTCACTGAGACTCTTAGCAAGGAGTTACAGTCAGTGTCAGAATGAGCAATTAACAATAAACTGGTCTTAAATACATCTAAAACCAACATAATTGTATTTGGTTCAAAGCATTCTCTTTAGACCTTAACCTCAACTTGAGTTGTGCATAAAGTGTGTGACCATTGAAATAGTTGAAGAAATTGAACTCCTAGGAGTAACATTGGATGTTGTCACGGATTCCCCCAGTACTGCTGCTCATTCCGTTCACCAGCTCCGGAGGTCTACGTCACCGGCCTTCTAGGCATCACTGAACTGGATCATTACCACCAACCCCGGACTGTCTTGTCTCATTACGCACACCTGGTTCCCATTCCCCCGATTATTATGTGTATGTATGTGCCCTCTGTTCCCCATTGTCCTTGTTGATTATTTTTATATTGTTCCATGTCCGTTGGTCTTGTGAGTACCTGTGCTCTGTTGTATCGGCTTGCGTGTTTGTGTGCACTTGTTATTACGGGTCTCGTCCCGTGTATTGTTATTACGGGTCTCGTCCCGTGTATTGTTATTACGGGTCTCGTCCCGTGAGTTGTTATTACGGGTCTCGTCCCATGTATTTATTAGAGGTTTACACCTCGCTCTTTGTTTGGGTTAGAGCCCGGTGTTGTGCGTATGTATGTATGTGTGTGTGTGTGTGTGTGTGTGTTTGTTTTGGACTTCGTCCCCGGCATGTTCATGCAGTACGCTATTTTGGATATAGAAATTTTAAAAAGCAATGTTCGTATTCCTGCGCCTGTCTCCTATTATTATACAACCTGACAGAAGTTCAGTTACAGTGGGGCAAAAAAGTATTTAGTCAGCCACCAATTGTGCAAGTTCTCTCATTTAAAAAGATGAGAGAGGCCTGTAATTTTCATCATAGGTACACTTCAACTATGACAGACAAAATGAGGAAAACAAATCCAGAAAATCACATTGTAGGATTTTTAATGAATTTATTTGCAAATTATGGTGGAAAATAAGTATTTGGTCACATACAAACAAGCAAGATTTCTGGCTCTCACAGAGGACCTCCTCTGTCCTCCACTCGTTACCTGTATTAATGGCACCTGTTTGAACTTGTTATCAGTATAAAAGACACCTGTCCACAACCTCAAACAGTCACACTCCAAACTCCACTATGGCCAAGACCAAAGAGCTGTCAAAGGACACCAGAAACAAAACTGTAGACCTGCACCAGGTTGGGAAGACTGAATCTGCAATAGGTAAGCAGCTTGGTTTGAAGAAATCAACTGTGGGAGCAATTATTAGGAAATGGAAGACATACAAGACCACTGATAATCTTCCTCGATCTGGGGCTCCACGCAAGATCTCACCCCGTGGGGTCAAAATGATCACAAGAACGGTGAGCAAAAATCCCAGAACCACACGGGGGGACCTAGTGAATGACCTGCAGAGAGCTGGGACCAAAGTAACAAAGCCTACCATCAGTAACACACTACGCCGCCAGGGACTCAAATCCTGCAGTGCCAGANCATTTCAAGGTCCTGGAGTGGCCTAGCCAGTCTCCAGATCTCAACCCCATAGAAAATCTTTGGAGGGAGTTGAAAGTCCGTGTTGCCCAGCGACAGCCCCAAAACATCACTGCTCTAGAGGAGATCTGCATGGAGGAATGGGCCAAAATACCAGCAACAGTGTGTGAAAACCTTGTGAAGACTTACAGAAAACGTTTGACCTCTGTCATTGCCAACAAAGGGTATATAACAAAGTATTGAGATAAACTTTTGTTATTGACCAAATACTTATTTTCCACCATAATTTGCAAATAAATAAATAAAAAATCCTACAATGTGATTTTCTGGATTTCTTTTTCTCATTTCGTCTGTCATAGTTGAAGTGTACCTATGATGAAAATTACAGGCCTCTCTCATCTTTTTAAGTTGGAGAACTTGCACAATTGGTGGCTGACTAAATACTTTTTTGCCCCACTGTATCATGGTCAGGTCATACTGACAAAGTTGTTCTGAAGATGGGGAGAGGTATGTCTGTTATATCTTCTGCATTTGACACAAAGATCAACTGTTCCATCTTGATTACTGTCCGGTAATATGGTCAAGTGCAGCAAAGAAAGACCTAGCAAAGCTGCATCTGGCTCAAAACAAACAAGCACGCTTTGCCCTTAACTGCACAGACAGAACTAACATTAACAACATGCATGATAGTCTTTCATGGTTGAGGGTTGAGAAGAAATTGACTACTCCTCTTCTGGTCTTTTTAAGAAGCGTGTGTGTGTGTGTTTAAAATGCCTAAGCACTTGTATAATCTATTTGCATACCCTTTAAACAGACATACACTACCGGTCAAAGGTTTTAGAACACCTACTCATTCAAGGTATTTTCGTTATATTTACTTTTTTCTACATCGTAGAATAATAGCGAAGACATCAAAACTATGAAATAACACATATGGAATCATGTAGTGACTAAAAAAGTGTTAAGAATGATAATTTATAATAATATTTATTATTTTATTATAATTATATGATGTTGCCTATATGTAATTTGTATAGCCTATAAATAAAATAAAATGAACTTAATCTAGGCCTATCAGCTCAACATTCTCAACACTACACTTGAATGGACATTTTGTAGAATGCAACCAGAAAGACCTTATGCCTCAACAATTTCAATGACTGTTTTAAAGTCACCTGTCAAATACAGTAAAATACACTTTTTTGTCATCATATGCCTGTATGGTTATGAATATAGCTGGCTAGGATTTTTTATATTGGTGAGGTAATATGCAGCTCTGCTAGCTTTTTCTAGCAAGCTAGCTGATAGCAGATTTGAGGAAAATTAAATTGAACAGTTGATCCTATTTAGAAATGGATTTTTGTTAAGAAAACATGTATGTCATAATCCCCAGAAATATTTTCTCTGCATTAAAATGACCCTTTAGGAGTGTCCAAGTTTGACAATATTCAAAAAAGGTGAGAGTAGTAAGAACCATTTGCAGTTATTTGATTTACAATTCCATCCCATTATAAAATATGTTGTAATAAGACACTGAATACTCTTTCTTAGTTTTTTATAACCTTAACATTATTTACCTCAGAACCCAATATAATTTTACTTACCATTATGCCTAGAGACACTTGTCATTACACGGGATGCCACGCCCAAAATGATGACGTTATACCCATTGAACCCATTTTTTATCATTACATACTTCCTCAATAACACACAGGCATTGATTGTTGGTTATGTTATTGTACACATTCAACGATATCCATTACAAAGCTTAAGTATCCCACTTTGCCAGGTGTCCCACTTAACTAATACTCACCCTACTCCTGTTTCTATAAATAAATGAAATCATTGAAAATACTACACTAGCATAATTTAGCCGTAGAGGATCAACAGCTTATTTAAAGAAATTGCTGTAGATTGTGTTTTGTCACATGATGAGCGCATAGGCCTAGTCTACAGTCGGGAACCCCGCAATTGGGCAGCCTGCGTGGCAAATATAAAACAGCTGATTGTTAAGTTGTGGCTGTCAATGAACAGCAGGCAGCAGCTAAAAGGTATTTGGCAATATAAAAAAATTCAATTTCAGAGTTAACTGCACCTCAGATTGCACCCAAAATAAATGCTTCACAGAGTTCAAGTAACAGACACATTTCAACATCAACTGTTCGGAGGAGACTGTGTGAATCAGGCCTTCATGGTTGAATTGATGTAAAGAAACCACTACTAAAGGACACCAATAAGAAGCAGAGACTTGCTTGGGCCAAGAAACATAAGCATTGGACATTAGACGGTGGAAATCTGTCCTTAGGTCTGATGACTCCAAATTTGCGATTTTTGGTTCCAACCACTGTCTCTTTGTGAGACGCAGAGTAGGTGAACGGATGATCTCCGCATGTGTGGTTCCCACCGTGAAGCATGGAAGAGGAGGTGTGATGGTATGGGGGTGCTTTGCTGGTGACACTGTCAGTGATTTATTTAGAATTCAAGGCACCAGCATGGCTACCACAGCATTCTGCAGCGATACGCCATCCCATCTGGTTTGCGCTTAGTGGGACTCTCATTTGTTTTTAACAGGACAATGACCCAACACACCTCCAGGCTGTGTAAGGGCTATTTGCCAGCTACAGTGGCAAATAGTGACTTTCACAACAGCCAGGAAGAATTTTGGACCATTTAATCTTTTCAAAACTGTTTCAGTTCAACAATATTCTTAGGATGTCCGGTGTGAACCGCTATCGAAGTCATGCCACAGCATTTTAAATCGGGTTGAGGTCAGGACTCTGACTGGGCCACTCCAGAAGGCGTATTTTCTTCTGTTGAAGCCTTTCTGTTGATTTACTTCTGTGTTTTGGGTCGTTGTCCTGTTGCATTACCCAACTTCTGTTGAGCTTCAATTGGCAGACAGATAGCCTTACATTCTCCTGCAAAAATGTATTGATAAACTTGGGAATTCATTTTTCCGTCGATGATAGCAAGCTGTCCAGACCCTGAGGCAGCCCCAAACCATGATGCTCCATCCACCATACTTTACAGTTGGGATGAGGTTTTGATGTTGGTGTGCTGTGCATTTTTTTTCTCCACACATAGTGTTGTGTGTTTCTTCCAAACAACTCAACTTTAGTTTAATCTGTCCACATAATATTTTGCCAGAAACCCTGTGGAACATCCAGGTGCTCTTTTGCGAACTTCAGACGTGCAGCAATGTTTTTTTTGGACAGCAGTGGCTACTTCCGTTGTGTCCTCCCATGAACACCATTCTTGATTAATGTTTTACGTATCGTAGACTCGTCAACAGAGATGTTAGCATGTTCCAGAGATTTCTGTAAGTCTTTAGCTGACACTCTTCTTAACCTCATTGAGCATCCTGCACTGTGCTCTTGCGGTCATCTTTGCAGGACGCCCACTCCTATTGGGAGTAGCAACAGTGCTGAACTTTCTCCATTTATAAACAATTTGTCTTACTGTGCACTGATGAACATCAAGGCTTTTAGAGATACTTTTTTAACCCTTTCCAGCTTTATGCAAGTCAACAATTCTTAATCTTAGGTCTTCTGAGATCTCTTTTGTTCGAAGCATGGTTCACATGCTTCTTGTGAATAGCAAACTCGAACCAACATCTCCAATCTTGTTTCCAATCAGGTTAGTTGAATCCTGACACCAATTATTAGTCTAGGGGTTCACATACTTTTTCCAACCTACACTGTAAATGTTTAAATTATGTATTCAATATAGACAAGAAAAATACAATATTTTGTGTTATATTAGTTTAAGCACACTGTGTTCGTCTATTGTTGTGACTAAGATGAAGATCAGATAAAATTTTATGACAAATTTATGCAGAAATCCAGGTCATTCCAAAAGGTTCACATACTTTTTCTTGCCACTGTATGTGTGGTGCCATGTTTTTTTACATTATACAATGCATTCTGGGTGTCACAAAACATCTGTCAGACCAAAGATGTTATAACAAAATGAGGTGAAGGGATGGTTCTTTCGAGTAAATTTCCAGAAGTGAATGAAGGGAAGTGAATGATGGTAGACGACACACCCCCTTCAACATGCATACTACAAACAGAACACACTCATTTATTATCTTCTTTTTATCTTTGGTTGACATGAAAAAACAAACATGGTGGCACGCACAAACTATGCATCGTAGGATTAATTTAAATTTTTAGAAAGAGTTTTACTCAATTATTCAGATCAATGGTGAGCTCACCCATGATATGATGAATTGTAAATAGTAATTGCTATTAGCTAATTCATACCATGGTTTCTGTCAGCCGAGAGTTAGGTAAATATGACCGCTTGTGTTATGTCAATCTTTCCTTAATTAGCGCTAGGACTAATGTAGCCTACATTTCCCGGTTTGGATGATTGTGTAATGCTATCGCTACTTCTGTGAATGTCTGAAAATTGCATCCAAAAACAAACTGGTCACATTCAGTACATAACATTGTAAGGAATGTGTTTGTGCAAAATATTTCTGTGAAAAACAGTGTGGCCAGCTCAAACGCTGACTGTTGCGTCAAACTGGACGTTCTAAATGAGCATTCTAATCACACTGGTTTGAGCGTACACTACAGGGACCACTGTAGAATGACCACACCCGTGTGTTGGTACGTGTCAAAGTGTTAAATACGTTTTTACTACAAGGCACTTTTTTGTGGTGAAGTCTAACAATGCTTGGAAAGAGTAAGAAGTCTCAAGCTACAAAACAGCGATGGCAGAGGTTGGACATTCAGAAAGTATTCAGACCCCTTGACTTCCACATTTTGTTACGTTACAGCCTTATTCTGAAATGGATTAAATACATAATCCTCAGAAATCTACACACAATAACCCATAATAACAAAGCAAAAACAGGTTTTTGCAAATTTATAAAATATAAAAAACAGAAGTATTCAGATCCTTTGCTATGAGACTCAAAATTGAGCAGCAGCATCCCGTTTCCATTGATCATCCTTGAGATGTTTCTACAACTTCTACAACAAGTCCACCTGTGGTAAATTAAATCGATTGGACATGATTTGTAAAGGCACACACCTGTCTATATAAGGTCCCACAATTGACAGTGCATGTCAGAGCAAAAACCAAGTCATGAGGTCGAATAAATTGTCCGTAGAGCTCCGAGACAGGATTGTGTCGAGACACAGATCTGGGGAAGGTTACCAAAAAATTTCTGCAGCATTGAAGGTCCCCAAGAACACAGTGGCCTCCATCCTTCTTAAATGGGATTAGTTTGGAACCACCAAGACTCTTCCTATAGCTGGCCGCCAGGCCAAACTGAGCAATCGGGAGAGGAGGGCCTTGGTCAGGGAGGTGACCAAGAACCCAATGGTGACTCTGACAGAGTTCCAGAGTTCCTCTGTTGAGATGGTTGTCCTTCTGGAAGGTTCTCCCATCTATGCAGCACTCCCCCAATTAGGACTTTATGGTAGAGTGGCCAGATGGAAGCCACTCCTCAGTAAAAGGCACATGGCAGCCTGCTTGCAGTTTGCCAAAAGGCACCTAAAGGACTCTCAGACCATGAAAACAAAGATTCTCCGGTCTGATGAAACCAAGATTGAAGTCTTTGGCCTGAATGCCAAGCGTCATGTCTGGAGGAAATCTAACACCATCCCCACGCATGGTGGTGGCAGCATCATGCTGTGGGGCTGTTTATCAACGGCAGGGACTGGGAGACTAGTCAGGATCAAAGGAAAGATGAACAGAGCAAAGTACAGAAATCCTTGATGAAAACCTGCTCCAAAGCGCTCAGAACATCAGACTGGGGCGAAGGTTCAACTTCCAACAGGACAACGACCCTAAGGACACAGCCTAGACAATGCAGGATTGGCTTTGGGACAAGTCAATGAATGTCCTTGAGTGGCCCAGCCAGAGCCCGTACTTGAACCCGATCGAACATCTCTGGAGACACCTGAAAATAGTTGTGCAGCTACGCTCCCCATCCAACCTGACAGAGTTTGAGAGGATCTGCAGAGAAGAATGAGAGAAACTCCCCAAATACAGGTGTGCCAAGCTTGTAGCATCATACCCAAGAAGACCTGAGGCTGTAATCACTGCTAAAGGGGCTTCAACAAAGTACTGAGTAAAGGGACTGAACACTTATGAAAACGTGATATTTCAGTTGTTTTTTTTCTCTCCTGTTTTTGCTTTGCCATTATGGGGTATTGTGTGTTGAACAATTCAATCTATTTTAAAATAAGGCTGTAAGGTAACAAAATGTGGAAAAAGTCAAGGGGTCTGAATACTTTCCAAATGTACTGTAGATGAAATCAAATGTTATTGGTCACATACACGTGCTTAGCAGATGTTATTGCGGGTGTAACAAAATACTTGTGCTTCTAGTTCCGACAGTGCAGCAATATCTAACAAGTAATATCTAACAATTTCATAACAAATACCTAATACACACATATCTAAGTAAAGGAATGGAATTAAGAATATATAAATATACAATTGAAGTCGGAGGTTTACATACACCTTAGCCAAATACATTTAAACTCAGTTTTTCACAAATCCTGACATTTAATCCTTGGAAAAATTCCCTGTCTTAGGTCAGTTAGGATCACCACTTTATTTTAAGAACATGAAATAATAGTAGAGAGTGATTTATTTCAGCTTTTATTTCTTTCATCACATTCCCAGTGGGTCAGAAGTTTACATACACTCAATTAGTATTTGGTAGCATTGCCTTTAATTTGTTTAACTTGGGTCAAACGTTTTGGGTAGCCTTCCACAAGCTTCCCACAATAAGTTGGGTGAATGTTGGCCCATTCCTCCTGACAGAGCTGGTGTAACTGAGTTAGATTTGTAGGCCTCCTTGCTCTCATACGCTTTTTCAGTTCTCCCCACACATTTTCTATGGGATTGAGGTCAGGGCTTTGTGATGACCACTCCAATACCTTGACTTTGTTGTCCTTAAGCCATTTTGCTACAACTTTGGAAGTATGCTCCGGGTCATTGTCTATTTGGAAGACCCATTTGCGACCAAGCTTTAACTTCCTGACTAATGTCTTGAGATGTTGCTTCAATATATTCACATAATTTTACTTTCTCATGATGCCATCTATTTTGTGAAGTGCACCAGTCCCTCCTGCAGCAAAGCACCCCCACACCATGATGCTGCCACCCACGTGCTTCACGGGTTGGGATGGTGTTCTTCGGCTTGCAAGCCTCCCCCTTTTTCCTCCAAACATAATGATGGCCATTATGGCCAAACTGTTCTATTTTTATTTCCTCAGACCAGAGGACATTTCTCCAAAAAGTACGATCTTTGTCCCCATGTGCAGTTGCAAATTGTAGTCTGGCTTAGCAACCAAAAGGTTGCTAAATCGAATCCCCGAGCTGACAAGGTAAAAATCTATCGTTCTGCCCCTGAGCAAGGCAGTTAACTCACTGTTCCACGGGAGCCGAAGACGTGGATGTCGATTATGGCAGCCCCCCGCACCTCTCTGATTTTGAGGGGTTGGGTTAAATGCAGAAGACACATTTCAGATGAAGGCATTCAGTTGTACAACTGACTAGGTATCCCCCCTTTCCTTTCCAACCACACAACTACTGACCACACAAGTACAGATCACAACACAACTACTGACTAAAACCACACAACTTCTGACCACAACCACTCAACTACTGACCATACAACTACTGACCACACAAGTACAGATCACAACACAACTACTGACTAAAACCACACAACTTCTGACCACAACCACACAACTTCTGATCACATCTAGTGACCACAACCACACATTATCTGACCACAACCACACAACTTCTGACCACATCTAGTGACCACAACCATTGACCACCACAACTACTGACCACAACCAACTGGCCACAACTACTGACCACAACCACTGACCACACAACTAGCGACCTGTACCAAATAACTACTGACCACAACCACACAACTACTGACCACATCTACTGAACCAAAATTGACCACAACTACTAACCACAACTACTGACAACACACCTACTTACCAAAACTACTGAGCACAACTACGGACAATAACTAAACAACTACTGACTACAACTACTGACCACACAACCACTGAACCACAAAACAAAGGACCACAGCCACACAACTACTGACCACAACCTCAAAACGACTGACCTACTACTGACCACACAACTACTGTCCACAACTAATAAGCTGTACCAAATAACTACTGACCACAGCTACTGACCACACACCTACTTACCAAAACTACTGACCATTTAATGAACACAACTACTGACCACAACTAAACAACTACTGACCACAAATACTAACCACACAACTACTGAACCACCCAATTAAGGACCATGTCCACACAACTACTGACCACAACCACTAAGCTACTGACCACAACCACTGGCCACAACTACTGACCACAACCACTGACCACAAAACTACTATACCACACAAATAATGACCACAAGAACACAACTGCTGACCACAACTGCTGAACCACATTTAATGAAACCAACTACTGACCACAACCACACAACTACTGACCACATCTACTGAACCACAACTGACCACAACTACTAACCACAACTACTGACCACACATCTACTTACCAAAACTACTGAACACTACTGAACACAACTACTGACCATAACTACTAACCCCACAACTACTGAACCACAAAACAAAGGACCACAGCTACACAATTACTGACCACAACCACAAAACTACTGACCACAACTAATGATCTGTACCAAATAACTACTGACCACAACTACTGACCACACACATACTTACCAAAACTACTGACCACAACTACTAACCCACACAATTAAGGACCACGGCCACACAACTACTGACCACAACCACTAAACTACTGAACACAATTACTGACCACAACTACTGACCACAAAGTTACTAAACCACACAACTAATGACCACAAGAACAAAACTACTGACCAAAGCTACTGACCACACACCTACTTACCAAAACTACTGACCATTTAATGAACACAACTACTGACCACAACTAAACAACTACTGACCACAACTACTAACCACACAACTACTGAACCACCCAATTAAGGACCATGTCCACACAACTACTGACCACAACCACTAAACTACTGACCACAACCACTAAACTACTGACCACAATCACTAAACTACTGACCACAACCACTGACCACAAAACTACTATACCACACAAATAATGACCACAAGAACACAACTGCTGACCACAACTGCTGAACCACAGCTAATGAAACCAACTACTGACCACAACCACACAACTACTGACCACATCTACTGAACCACAACTGACCACAACTACTAACCACAACTACTGACCACACACCTACTTACCAAAACTACTGAACACTACTGAACACAACTACTGACCATAACTACTAACCACACTACTACAGACCACAAAACAACTGACCACATCTAATGATCTGTACCAAATAACTACTGACCACAACTTACTGACCACACACCTACTGACCACAACTAAACAACTACTGAACACAACTACTAACCCACACAATTAAGGACCACGGCCACACAACTACTGACCACAACCACTAAACTACTGAACACAACTACTGACCACAACCACACAACTACTGACCACAAAGTTCCTAAACCACACAACTAATGACCACAAGAACAAAACTACTGACCACAACTAATAACAACTACTACTAACCACACACCTACTTACCAAAGCTACTGACCACTACTGAACACAACTACTGACCACAACACAACTGCTGACCACAACTCCACAACTACTGACCACAAAACTACTGAACCTCACAACTAATGACCACAACACTACTGTTGAGCACAACTACTAACCACTACTGACCACAACTACTAGCCACACAACTACTGACCATATCTACTGAACCACACACCTATTTACCACAAACTACTGAAGCACAACAACTAACCACAACTACTGACCACACACCTACTTACCAAAACTACTGACCACAACTAAACAAATACTGACCACAACTACTAGCCACTGTCGTGGAATATTCTGACCAAGTGAAAGAGATTGTCATTTCTTCAAACAATCATCTTTATTCAATATCGATAATTATAGCAATAATGAAGCTGTTGACCCCACACTCTTAAATGTGTTGCCGAGAGCTTAACCTTTACAGACAACGCTGGTTTTTATTTAGCTGACACAAAAAATGCTTAGTTATGGCTGGTTCCGCCCCTCCCATGCAGATTGGGGGCGTCATAAGCCACCTTGGGTTCATCTGGTGGTTATCTGCATGGGGTGTTATTTTGCACCTCCAGGCTAAGTTTCCCATATGCAAGGATGAGAACAAACAATGAAATGTACTTATCTGTGG
The DNA here is from genome assembly GCA_003317085.1 of Hucho hucho. Lineage (NCBI taxonomy): Eukaryota > Metazoa > Chordata > Actinopteri > Salmoniformes > Salmonidae > Hucho > Hucho hucho. Next base: position 944,730 of record QNTS01000215.1, read on the forward strand.
AATGCAGGCTCATTCAGACCGGAGACATCTCCCTCACATGCACCACTAATCATAGAATGGAATGTGGCTGTTGGTTTTATTACCTAGCCATCTCAGGCCCAGAAAATAGGATATGCACATAATTAGTACTATTGGATAGGAAACACTCTGAAGTTTTAAGTGTTAACATAATGTCTGTGAGTATAACAAAACTGATATAGCAGGCGAAAACCAGAGGAAAATCTATCCGGAATTGCAGTTTTTTGTGACCTTTGCTCTGTTTGAGACTCTCCCCATTGACTTCAATGCAATCCAGCTCCGAGATTGCAGTACCTATGGCTTCCACTAGATGTCAACAGTCTTTATACAAAGCCTGGAAGCAATAGCAGTGAGCAGAACGGATAGGAACAGGAAATGGTCAAGGGAGCTCAGATGTCAACAAGATTTCTCAGGCGTGAGACTGGGTGCGCGCCCCACTTTATTTTACTTATATAACGTTTAGGTTACCATCCGAGTGAAATATTATCGCTAATATTCATAAAAGGATAGCTAAGGATGCATTATAACTGGTCTTTGATTTGTTTAGGAAAAGTTTTTAGGTATATTTGAACGCGTTCTCTTCACGTTTCAATGACCGATTCGACATTGGATTTTCTGAACATAACGCGCCAACCAAATGGAGATTTATGGATATAATAAATGACTTTTTCTAACAAAAGAACCATTGGATGTCTTCGTTGGACACTTGGGAAGCCCTCAGCAGAAGTTCTTCAAAAGGTAAGGGATTTGTTTTCGCTGTGAAATGGGTTTTGTGTGAACCGCGCTGGTTTATGAATTTATGCTAATGCATAAATATTGTAGGTGCTATCCTTAAACAATCAAATGTAGTGCTTTCTCTGTAAAGCCTTTTTGAAGTCTGACAACGCTGTGATATTGCCAAGAAGCAGAGCTTTTGATGACTATGCAACACTTGTATATTGATGAATGTTTAATAGTTCAACTTTTGGATTTTGAATTTGGCGCCTTACATTTTCGGATTTGAATAGCAGGAAGTAGAGGAAGATTTCACACCCTCTAACTTTTTCTCTAACTCGTTGGTGTAGTGGTCAAACGACAGTTGTTTGCAAAAATGTTACAGAAAATGTTGTTGATGCGGTTACTAAAACAGCTGTAATCTTTTTCAGAGTATTTGTTTTTGTTTAAACACCAGATTTGAGTAGCAGGAAAGTAGACAAAGATGTAAACACTAACTTTTTGTCTAAGTTGTTACAAAGTGGTCAAAGTAGCTGATTTATGTTAAAAGTTTCATTATTGCATTTACAGTGAAAGGACGTTGGAAGTGATGATGTCACAAAGAGAATGGCTTGTGGACTGTGAGGTGATTGGTGAATTCCCCCTTCTTTCCCCGTGTACCAAAATCCCTAATAAACTTCCCCTTTGAATTTTATTTGTGCTACTGGTGCCTGTTTCTTTTATTGAACTTGGTGACGTGGAAACCCCACACCCTTTATCTTGCTACAGTAGGTAGGTGAAAAGTTATAATAGTCTGAACATATCAAAGTTGGTTTGCTGTATCTAGTTTGAATGGTTCAAGAGTTACCTTTGGTGGGTTATATTATGCAACAATTAGTTAATAAAGGTTTAAAGAATTTGAAGTTAGAATAGCCTGAACATGTGAAAGTTGGCTTGGGGTCTCTAGTTTGAATGGTTGAACAGTTACCGTTGGTGGGTTATTTTATAGAAATGTAGTAACCCATCAACTGCTCTCTTCTAGCTGCAGTCATGTCAGAAACTAGCAGATTCATTATTTACCAACATTGCTGCAAATTCCAATAAAACTGCTTTGTCTAACAACACTATCATGAATCAAGCAAACACGTTTTGTGGGTTAGTACAGTATTTAGTTAGTATTAACACTTTAGACCCCACTAGAATTGTAGAATGCTGCTGTTGATTACTGAGAATTTTCAAGATAAAGCACATTTTCTCACACATTTCAAACAAATAGACTCAAAAACAAAGAACACAATGAAACTTACAAATTAACTTACTTGTAAAGGGCACAACCTCTTCTTTAATATGACACCACATTAATGTCAATACGAATAACACAAATGTTGTCTTCCATTGTGTAAAGACACTCAGGGTGATTGGTGGGACTTGGAGCAGACACAATCGAGTGTGCTCTCCCTCTTCCTCCTCCTCTCCCTCTGCTTCCTCATTACCCTCAGCTTCGTCCTCTCCCTCAGCTTTGTCCTCCTCCTCTGCCTCTTCCTCCTCCTCTCCCTCTCCATGTTCCTCTCACTCCACTCTCCTCTTCTTCACTCCCCTCTTCCTCTCTCCCTCCTCTTCACTCCCCTCTTCCTCTCTCCCTCCACTCTCCTCTCACTCCACTCTTCCCTCCTTGCTCCACATCTCTATCCATCCAATCATCTCTAACTCCTCTTCCTCCTTGCCTTTTGCTGCTGAGCCCTGACTCTATACATCACTTCCCTCACTTTCACTGCCCTAGAGGAACAGAGTAACAGAGGGAGAAGAGTGGAGCAACAAATAGGATACAATGGTGGTCAGAACATAATCTCTCTCTCCTCCAATCAACTCTTTGCTTTCTTGCCTGACAGACTAACTAGAGTTCGCCAATGTTAGCTTATTAGTTGCCAAGCTGGGACAGTTTCCGAATGGGTTGTGCCGTGGCAGAGATCTTTGTGGGCTATACTCGGCCTTGTCTCAGGATGGTGAGTTGGTGGTTGAAGATATCCCTCTAGTGGTGTGGGGGCTGTGCTTTGGCAGAGTGGGTGGGGTTATATCCTGCCTGTTTGGCCCTGTCTGGGGGTATCGTTGGACGGGGCCACAGTGTCTCCCGACCCCTCCTGTCTCAGCCTCCAGGATTTATGCTGCAGTAGTTTATGTGTCGGGGGGCTAGGGTCAGTCTGTTATATTTGGAGTATTTCTCCTCTCTTATCCGGTGTCCTGTGTGAATTTAAGTATGCTCTCTCTAATTCTCTCTCTCTTTCTCTCTTTTTCTCTCTCTCTTTCTCTCTTTCTTTCATTCTTTCTCTCTCTCTCTCTCTCGGAGGACCTGAGACCTAGGACCATGCTTCAGGACTACCTGGCCTGATGACTCCTTGCTGTCCCCAGTCCACCTGGCCGTGCAGCTGCTCCAGTTTCAACTGTTCTGCCTGTGGATATGAAACCCTGAACTGTTCACCAGACGTGCTATCTGTCCCAGACCTGCTGTTTTCAACTCTCTAGAGACAATAGGAGCGGTAGAGATACTCTGAATGATCGGCTATGAAAAGCCAACTGACATTTACTCCTGAGGTGCTGACCTGTTGCACTCTCGACAACCACTGTGATTATTATTATTTGACCTTGCTGGTCATCTATTAACATTTTAACATCTTGGCCATGTTCTGTTATAATCTCCACCCGGCACAGCCAGAAGAGGACTGGCCACCCCTCATAGCCTGGTTCCTCTCTAGGTTTCTTTCTTCCAGAGGTTTCTGGTTGGGGAAGGTTTTAATGGTCACCGTGGGTACCACATCACGATGCAGTTCCTAATAAACTCGCTCACCGAATCAGCGTATACATCAATGTTGTTGTCAGATGCTATCCGCAACATATCCTAGTCCACGCAATCTTGAAGCGTGGAATCAGATTGGTCAGACCAGCTTTGAACAGACCTGAGCGCGGGCGTTTACTGTTTTAGTTTCTGTCTATAGGCTGGGAGCAACAAAATGGAGTTGGCTTTGCTGAAACAGAAGCTCAGTCAAATTTGTGGCTTAGGATCTTGAATGCAACATTGCGGGCAGCAGCACTAAAGTGGGAAACTACAATGCAATTAGATTTAAATGCAGATGCAAATCTAGACCACATGTATTGAGAAATTGAAGAGTGCTCTTACACTGAGGTAAAGTCAGGGGCGGTGCACTTGGCCAAGGCCTTCATGAGAGAGTAGACAAAGGTAGCGACCTGCAGATTGGCATCCTTTGCTACTGCATCAGCAAGAGTATTTTCCAGACCCATGGGAAGCTTTGTTTTGAAAAACGTTGGCAATCATACGGAGCTCTGGGTGAAGAGCCTTGTCCATGAACTGCACAGCGACTTCCTGGATCTAAAACACCGGATGATAAAAAGGTAAGTGGATTGTTCAAATGTCATAAGATGTGCTGGTGTTAACTGACAGAGAGGAGCAATGCTCACCATTCTGGGCTCCTTCTTTGGCAATGTTCCTCAGAGAGCAGCAGCAGTTCCAAATCCAGGCAGGAGCTTCATGATGGGCTTAAGGCTATCAAGATGGTCAGAATTGACAAGAACTTTCAGAACCATTGCGATTTCCTAAAAGTTTCCCTTAGCGATAGCCTCAAAAGAAAGATCATGGATGGGCTGTAGTAAGAGGTTGAATGACCCATGAAGAGTTTTATTCTCATCCAATAAGTAATAACTGAATGTGATTATGGAAAACATATTTTACCTTCACAAAGTTAGCATGGCAGGTGGTATATGCAGCACAGTACTTGGAAATCATAGTACCATAACCAAGCATGGTGACCTCACGCATAACTGGGTTTGCCTGAATCTTGTGGTTGAAAACCAGGGTCTGGGGGTGCAGAAAGGATTGTGTTCAGTCATATTAACCAGGACTCAAAAATTTTAGTTTAAACCTAATCGTAAGGTGTACCTAACTCAAAAAGCTTGATGGCCTCCACATCAGCTGTCACCATGTGCACAGCGGCCACCAGAGCTGGAGGGATAGTATCCAGGATCCCGTATCTGAAAAAGTGGAAGGTTCACTTTAGTACTGTGCCTGTCTTTTTTGATAATATTTGTTTCCCAAAGATTATTTGAAAAGTACCTGAAAGCTGGCTTGGCCTTGAACTGATGCCAGATGGCCTGAATGGTTTCAAAGCTGGCCATACGCATGAGCTGGACAAGCTGAATAAACTTCAGTGGGGCATCGTCATGGACCTTAGCCACATTGTTTTCAACCAGATGGTTCAGAATCTCCATAATCTGACGAGAGAAGGAATTCATATTTTGAAAGGTTATCAGTAGCAAAATTCAAGAAAACACTACTGACAATGTCCTGTAACTCAAGAGAACGGTACTACTTGTCACTGTACCTGATAATGTGTGTTGATGAGCCTAAGGAGCTGAATCAGTGTCTGGAGAATATTAGTGGCAAACTCATACTGACTGGATCCATGGTGAAGATATTCTGCTTTGAAGGGCTTAACTGGGATCTTGTCAATCTTAACAAAAGCCAAGGGTTGTCTGTAAATGGGCAATTTAAGCTCATTAACAATTTTAGATGCTGTATACAGTGTACCTACCTTGCATTACACCTTAAGATGTATTTTTACAAATCAGTCAATATACTTTGCTTCCATCTGGGCAGCGCCATTCATTGCATTAAAAGGTGAGAGCTGATGGAGCTCCGTAACTGTGGCTTCCAGGATCATAGCACCAGTGGCATAGTTGTAGGCAGCAGCTCCTCTCAGGTTCTTTCCTCTCTGGGTAGATAAAACATATTGTTAGTGATATTGCTACTAGGCTAGAATATCTGTTGTTTAGTGATGTCCACTTAAGCCAATAACCAGTTGCATTTGCTCCTATCTGCTGGATCTCAACACACTACTCAGTGTAAGCCAGACCAAACTCTTTCATGATTCTCTCCTGGCAGTGATTCAAATACTTGGGTCTTGGTCAAATGGATGCGCTCTGCCTTGGCATCTTCACTGATCACATAGTGGGTCTTGCACACTCCCTGAGCACCAACCTAGGTAATACAAAGGAGAGTGAGAAGTTCAGACATTAATCATAGAAAGATATACTGTATGTGTAAATATGAAAATATACAAGTCTTACTTCCTGCATCTCATAGACGTGCTGTGTTTTCTTGATGATGAGCAGGATGTTCAGGATACCTCTATGGATATTCAGCACTGTTTCAGAGACACCAGTGGTGGCAAATATCTCACCCACAACAGCATTGGCATACACAAACTTAATTGAGCTGAGCAGCCAGGGCTGAAGTGAGCTTTGCAGCTTGCATGAAAGGATCTTTGGGCCAAATGCCACTGTACTCAAATATCTCAAGGTCCTCAAGCTACAAGGATATATCAATATATTAGTCAATGTAATGGACAATGCATTTAGATATTTTGTTTGTAAACTTGATGTGTAGCCTAATACCTTTAGCATGTAGGTAGTTGGGGTAATTGTACTGATGAGAACTTTGCTGATGACTTTCTCTCCTGCTCTGGCCAGACACTCTTCAGGCAGACCTGCACAGCATGGCCAAGTTGATTTGTTGTTATTTGGCTCGGATTGTAGAAATTTGATTATATGTCAATCTGCCTTTCAGATGTCACCCTGCCTTTCGTGTTGAAAAGATCAATGTCCAACCTACAATAAATGTGTCATTCACCTTTCCATTTCCATTTTCATTCTATCTTAATAAAATGTTGACAATAACTATTTTTATGTCCTCGCTTATTTTCTTTTAATTGTTAGTTACAAAACTAACATAGGAGCCATTTTCAGAATATTTGCATAAATCTAAAATAATTATTATTCTGTCATTGTCAGATTGCTTACTCTTAACAGTATTACCCACATCTAAATGTATAACCTTACAAATGTATATTCTTTATTCCTAATGATATTATGTCAGGAACAATTCTTAAGCATAACTACAGTGCCTTTAGAAAGTATTCCCACCCCTTGAGTTTCTCTATGTTACAGCCATGAATTTAAAATGGATTCAATTGTGATATCTTTGTCATTGGCCTACACCCGATACCCCATAATATCAAAGTGAAATTATATATTTTTTTAAATGTATACAAATTAATTAAAAATGAAAAGCTGAAATGTCTTGAGTCAATAAGTATTCAACCCTTTTGTTATGGCAAGCCTAAATAAATTCAGGACTAAAAATATGCTTAACTAGTTGCTTAACAAGTTGCATGGACTCACTAATTTGTGTGTTTAACATGAAGGACTACCTCATCTCTGTACCCCACACATACAATTATCTGTAAGGTCCCTCAGTTGAGCAGTGAATTTCAAAAACAGATTCAACCACAAAGACTTGGAAGGTTTTCAATGCCTGGCTAAGAAGGGCACCTATTGGTAGATGGGTACAAATAAAAGCAGACATTGAATATCCCTTTGAGCATGATGAAGTTATTAATTACACTATGGATGGTGTATCAATATACTAAGTCACTACAAAGATACAGGTGTCCTTCCTAACTAATTTGCCAGAGAGGAAGGAAACCACTCAGGGATTTCACCAAGATGCCAATGGTGACTTTAAAACAGTTACAGCATTTAATGGCTGTGATAGGAGAAAACTGAGAATGGATCAACAACATTGTAGTTACTCCACAATACTAACCTAATTGATAGAGGTGCGTGTACAGAATAAAAAATATTTGAAAACGTGCACGCAGTTTGCAACAATGCACTAAAGTAATACTGCAAAAACTGTGGCAAAGTGTTATTTTTGGGGCAAATCCAATACAAAACATTACTGAGTACCACTCTCCATATTTTCAAGCATAATGGTGGCTGCGTCATGTAATTGTTAAGGTCTGGGGAGTTTTTCAGGATAAAAAAAATAATATAATGGAGCTAAGCACAGGCAAAATCCTAGAGGAAAAACTGGTTCAGTCTGCTTTCCGCTAGACGCTGGGGGAATAATTCACCTTTCAGCAGGACAATAACCTAAAACAGAAGGCCAAATCTACACTGGAGTTTTTACCAAGAAGACAGTGAATGTTCCTGAGTGGCAGAGTTAAGTTACATTTTTCTTTACATTTTCACATACAAACAACATTTTGTTTGATTACTTTATAATACAGACTATCGTTGAAGTATCTTTTCTTCATAATTCAACTTCAAATTGCAACATTTTGAGTAAACACCCACACTGTCTCCTCTCATGTGAATAAACAGGGTGTCTCAACCTGTCACTAATATGTCACTTTGTTCTGACCTGACCAACATTCAAACACATTTTTGTCAACTCGTCCTTGTAATTGAAATGTATCCAAGGTTTTTAATGGTCAAATTGACTGCTCATTGTTGTAAAGGTCACATGAGGGACCAATGTGGTTTGTTCTGTATTTTAATTGTGAATGTACAATTCCAATGGATTATATTAGGTTCACATATTCAATCACATGAATGGATTTAATCCAAAGTGGATACTATCAAGCAAAATTATACGACACTCTAAAATAGCAAAAGTAGTTTGTATTAATATTGAATAGTCTTTGAATTGTATTAATAATCAAAATTAGGATACTTTGTAAGTATACTTTGTATATGGATCCATCATATAACAATATTATTAACATGTTATTTATAAACAACATCACATTTTTGGCAAAATAATCACACATGCTAGGGATATTTTAAGATAAATAAATAGTCAAAATATTACATTTAACAAAAAACTTTAAAGGAAATCCAGAAACCAGTACCAGATACAACTGAACCAAACTGAAGCATTACATTGGTCAGCTGGCCAGAAACCCTCAGTATGAAATGGACATGCTGTTCTCTTCTGACTGGACTCCCTGCAAAACACAACCAAAACCATTTTGACTGAACAACTGGCCCGTACTAGTGTCTCCAGTAGGGGGAGGCATAACCCTAACTTAAGCTACAGGTGTGAGTGCCATGAGTTACTGAAATGCAAGGGAAGCTTCCTAGGTTTTTTAATGTCAATTCAATGCTAAGAGTTGTCCCTGAAGAAGTAGCAACTACAGTAGTATAGAAGCTCTTCTCCAATGGAAGTCCAACTGAAGATAGGACAATCATCCTCGGCAGGGAGGGGCGCGGAACTCAATCGGGCTTTCAACCTACTCTTAAAAGTTGTAATAGTAGAATGCAAAAGGTGCAATTTCGATATTTGGTAGTGCATCATCAGTTTTCCTCTTGTCGTGTCAGTCATTGCAGACCTTAGAGCTCTTTAGAACTTGTCAGAAATGTCCATAACGGTCACAACTTCCGCCGAGGTTGGTGCCTCTCCTTGTTCGGGCGGTGTTCGGCGGTCGACGTCACCGGTCTTCAAGCCATCACCGATCCACTTTTCATTTTCCATTTGTTTTGTCTTTTTTCACCACACACCTGGTTGTCATTCCCTCATTACTTGTCATGTATTTAACCCTCTGGTTTCCCCCATGTCTGTGTGTGTAATTGTTCATTGTCAGTGGCACGTTTCCGGCTGGTTTGCGCCAGACTGGTATTTTGTACTTTGTGCTACCGCACCTTTTCCTGTAGGCATTTTGTTTTGTAACGCAATTTGCGTTCAGTGTTTATACTGTGCCACAGTAAAGTGCTTTCGTTCACTATCTCTGCTCTCCTGCGCCTGACTCTCACGCACCAGCTACACACACGGATCCTGACAGAATTAAACACCCAAGATGGAGTCAGCAGGAGCAGGTTCCCCTGATAGAGGGGTCGAGGAGCGCGTCCAGGAGCACACGGCGATGCTTCACCATCTTGGCGCCGTCATGGACCGCGTCCTTCAGACCATGGATCGCTGGGAGAGACAGAGCGTTCCTCCAGCACCTCCGCCAGTCCGACCCGGGTCTCCACTACTCACCCCCCCTTCATCCGGTCCCAGTGGGATTCGTCTCGCCCTTCCCCGGGAGTACAAGGGGAAGGCTGCACACTGCCAGGGGTTCCTGCTACAGCTGGAGCTATACCTGGCAACCGTCCACCCGGCTCCTTCGGGCCGTGAGAAGGTGTCCACCCTCGTCTCATGCCTCTTGGGGAAAGCCTTGGAGTGGGCCAATGCCGTGTGGGGAGAAGGTGATGCTGCGTTGGACAATTTAGAGGAGTTCACTCGCCGCTTTCGGGCAGTCTTCGACCACCCACCCGAGGGTAGAGCGGCGGGTGAACGCCTTTTCCATTTGAGGCAGGGGACGAGGAGCGCTCAGGAGTTCGCCATGGACTTTCAGACCCTAGCTGCCGGCGCGGGATGGAACGACAGGGCCCTCATCGACCACTATCGTTGCAGTCTGCGCGAGGACGTCCGTCGGGAGTTGGCCTGCAGGGACACCACCCTCAGCTTCGACCAGCTGGTGGACTTGTCCATTCGGTTGGATAACCTGCTGGCTACCCGCGGACGTTCAGATGAGGGTCTGTTGGTCTCATTCCCCAGCACCACCGCTCCGATGCCCATGGAGCTGGGAGGTACTGCGCGCAGGGAGACCGGAGGAGGTTCCGGTTCGTGCACCATCTGTGGCTGCAGAGGTCACACTGCCGGTCGGTGTCGGTTTGGTTCCTCTGGGAGTCGAGGCTGCAGGCAGGGTACTCTCGCGTCACCCCAGGTGAGCGGGCACCATGCTCACCCAGAGCCCTCTGTTGCACACATGTTTTTGCATGTTGTTTTCCCCGCATTCCCAGCATAAGGCACTCGTCGATTCAGGCGCAGCTGGGAATTTTATAGATAGATCATTTGCCCTTAGTTTAGGGACCCCCATTGTTCCCGTTAATATGCCCTTCCCTGTTCACGCCCTAGATAGTCAACCATTAGGGTCAGGGTTAATTAGGGAGGCCACCACTCCCCTGGACATGGTGACGCAGGAGGGTCACAAGGAGAGAATCAGCTTCTTTCTCATTGACTCTCCTGCGTTTCCCGTGGTACTAGGCCTACCCTGGTTAGCCTGTCATGAACCCACTGTTTCGTGGCAACGGAGGGCTCTCACGGGGTGGTCGCAAGAGTGCTCGGGGAGGTGTTTAGGGTTTTCCGTTGGTGCTACCACGGTGGAAAGTCCAGACCAGGTCTCCACCGTGCGCATTCCCCTTGAATATGCCGATTTGGCTCTCGCCTTCTGTAAAAAGAAGGCGACTCAATTACCACCCCATCGACGGGGGGATTGTGCGATAAACCTCATGGTAGACGCCGCACTTCCCAGGAGTCATGTGTAATCTCCTGTCGCAGGCGGAGACGCCGGCTATGGAAACATATGTCTCCGAATCTCTGCTTCAGGGGTACATTCGGTCCTCCACTTCACCCGCCTCCTTGAGTTTCTTTTTTGTGAAGAAGGAGGGAGGTCTGCGCCCGTGTATTGACTATCGAGGTCTCAACCAGATCACTTTGAGGTACAGTTACCCGCTACCTCTCATAGCCAATGCGATTGAGTCAATGCACGGAGACACAGAGGAGCGGTCCATGGATCCCACCCCCATACTCCCGGCCTCCTGCCTGGTGGCACCGGTAGTGTGGGAGCTGGACACGGACATTGAGCAGGCGCTACGTGCAGAACCCACTCCCATCCAGTGTCCAGCTGGGCGTCTGTACATTCCGTTTGCTGTCCGTGACCGGATGATCTATTGGGCCCACACGTCACCCTCCTCTGGTCATCCAGGCATCGGTCGGACGATGCGCTGTCTAAGTGGGAAGTACTGGTGGCCCACTTTGGCTAAGGACGTGAGGGTTTATGTGTCCTCCTGCTCGGTGTGCGCCCAGTCAGTGGCACGTTTCCGGCTGGTTTGCGCCAGACTGGTATTTTGTACTTTGTGCTGCCGCACCTTTTCCTGTAGGCATTTTGTTTTGTAACGCAATTTGCATTCAGTGTTTATACTGTGCCACATTAAAGTGCTTTCATTCACTATCTCTGTTCTCCTGCGCCTGACTCTCACGCACCAGCTACACACACGGATCCTGACAATGTCAACTAGCCCATGTCAGCTAATGTTTTTTGTTTTGTTGTAATGTTTGAGTCACTTAGATTTATCACATGAACACACATAAGACATGGTAAAATTACAGGAAATTAGCTTCATAATTGGCAAAAAAAATTCACTCTAGCTCTAATGGGCCCACCAGATAGTAGCATAGGCCTACAATCGTACTTACATAACATTTTTGACTAAGCTAAATGTGGAATTGTTTTAAGATGGTCATACCAAGGATCATTTAAATATTTGATTTAGAATTTTTTAAATCCATATATACATTACCAGTCAAAAGTTTGGACACACCTACTCATTCCAGGGTTTTTCTTCATTTTTTTGTTGTTCCTCTTTGCTTATTTATCTGTTCTTGCCATAATATGGACATGGTCTTTTACCAAATTCTGTATACCAACCGTACCTTGTCACAACACAACTGATTGGCTCAAACGCATTAAGAAGGAAAGAAATCCCACAAAATAAATTTTACAAGGCCCACCTGTTAATTGAAATGCATTCCAGGTGACTACCTCATGAAGCTGGTTGAGAAAATGCCAAGAGTGTGCAAAGCTGTCATCAAGGCAAAGGGTGGCTACTTTGAAGAATCTAAAATCTAAAATATATTTTGATTTGCTTAACACTTTTTTGGTTACCACATGATTCCATATGTGTTATGTCATAGTTTGGATGTCTTCACTATTATTCTACAATGTAGAAAATAGTAAAAAATTAAGAAAAACCTTGAATGAGTAGGTGTGTCCAAACTTTTGACTTGTACTGTATAACTTCTGTTTACTTATTTCACTCACCTCGACATCATCGCTTTTCAAAGTGCAAGGACGTGAAGTGCAAGGACAGTGAAAAGTCGTGGCCTCATCGGCGGCGTCATTTTGAGTAATTAAGTTATTTTACATTTTTTTTATGTCAAATAACAGTATACCCTGTTTCCGATTTCTGGTTGATGACAACCGCCACACGAATATGACAACAAGTTGTTAGCAAGTTTTGCGATATTGACACAGACATTATTGTTAAAAAAACTAGTGTTCGAGGCCGCTATAGTACTGTAAAGAAAGGCAGTTTGACGGCCTCTATGGGTCCTAAATGCCTAATAGTAAAAAAGGCTGTCTAGGATTTTAATCAGATAATTCATTTTGAGTTAATGAGTTTAATTGCTTGACAAAATGTATCTCTGTGAATTAAACTATTTGTGTTACATGTACCCAGTGCAATGTTAGGTTCCCAAAATGATAGCAATCCAGAAAGACAATTGTATATACTGATTTTTTTTTACATATAATACATTGAATAATGTAATTAATTGGAGGAATGTTTACATGTTTTATCGGTGGTCTATTGCCTATACATGTCTTTTGCCAATTAAAATGCGTATATCACATTGAGTGTTCTAATTTAACCTTTTTATTTTCCAAACCAGGGACAAGTTTGTAAATCACTGAGGTTAAGATGTTCTGAATCATGTCTGTTGTGGGGATTGTGATAACTGCCATTTTGAGCAGTGGTTGCATTGCTTAACTTCTTAGGGAGCGGTGGGGCGCTACCCCACTCCCGACACTACCTGGTGAAATGCAAGGCGCCAAATTCAAAATCCAAAAGTTGAATTATTAAGCATGCATCAATATACAAGTGTTTCATAGTCATCAAAAGCTCTGCTTCTTGGCAATATCACAGCGTTGTCAGATTTCAAAAAGGCTTTACGGCGAAAGCACCACATTTGATTGTTTGAGGATAGCATCCCACATATTTTTCCATTAGCATGAATTCATAAGCCATCACGGTTCACACATAACACATTTCACAGCGAAAACAAATCAATTACCTTTTGAAGAACTTCTGCTGAGGGCTTCCCAAGTGTCCAACGAAGACAATCCATGGTTCTTTTGTTAGAAAAAGTAATGTATTATATCCATAAATCTCAGTTTGGTTGGCGCGTTATAATGAGAAAATAGAGCGTCGACTCCTCCATTGAAACGTGAAGAGAACTCGTTCAACTTATACCTATAAACTTGTCCAAGAACAATCAAACATAATTTTAAATGTATCCTTAGGAACACTTTTTGTATAAATAGTATAATATTTCAACCGGAATATAAACTGGGCGATAAGAAAGGAAAAAACCACAGAGCGCGCAAGCCGTGAACGCTCGTTTTACTCTATTGACATCTGCATGGACACTTCCTTATTCGTCTTCTTCTCTGCTCTAAAAGCATCTAAAAAGAATCAGAACACTTTCTCGAGCCTGTGACATCCAGAGGAAGCGATAGGTACTGCATTCATATGCCCTTATATGGGCATTTTCATAAGGGAGGGGTTCTAAATGAGGCAATCTGTCAAAATCATTCCTCGGGTTTTCGCCTGCCATATCCGTTCTGTTATACTCACAGTTATACTCAAAATGTTAACACTTTTAGAACATTCAGAGTGTTTCCTATCCAATGGTACTAAATATGTGCATATCCTATTTTCTGGGCCTGAATGGGAGGCATTTTACTTTGGGCACGCCAGGCTCTCCAAAACGGTCACCTCGTGCGCTGCTGCCAAAGAAGTTAATATATACACTAAATATACAAAAGTATGTGGACACTCCTTTTAAATGAGTGTATTCGGCTATTTCAGCCACACCGTTGCTGACAGGTTTATACAATTGAGTACACCGCCATGCAATCTCCATAGACAAGCATTGGCAGTTGAATGGCCTTACTAAAGAGCTTAGTGACTTTCAACGTGGCACCGTCATAGGATGTCACCTTTCTAACAAGTCAGTTTGTCAAATCTCTGCCGTGCTAGAGCTCACATTATGTGCCCCAATGCATAGTGCCAACTGTAAAGATTGGTGGAGGAGGAATAATGGTTTAAGGCTATTTTTCATGGTTCGGGCTAGGCCTCAGTTCCAGTGAAGGGAAATCTTAACGCTACAGCATACAATGTCATTCTAGATGAGTCTGTGATTTCAACTTTGTGGCAACAGTTTTGGGAAGGCCCTTTCCAGTGTTGGATTCTAGCTTGAAATCTACAGTGCCTTCAGAAAGTATTCAGACCCATTTACTTTTTCCACATTATGTTACAATGTTACAGCCTTATTCTAAAATGGACAAAATAATTATAATCCTCAGATATCTACACACAATACCCCATAATGAAAAAACAAAAACAGGTTTTAAGACAGTTTTAAGATCCTCACTAAGAGCTGGCTGCCCACCCAAACTGATCAAATGGCGGAGAAGGGAGGTGACCAAGAACCCGATTGTCCCTTTGACAAAGCTTTAGAGTTCTTCTGTGGAGATGGGAGAATCTTCCAGAAGGTCAACCATCTCTGCAGCACTCCGCCAGTCAGGCCTTTATGGTAGAGTGGCCAGACAGAAGCCACTCCTCAGTAAAAGGCACTTGCCCGCTTGGAGTTTGCCAAAAGGCACCTAAAGACTCTCAGACCATGAGAAACAATATTCTCTGGTCTGATGAAACGAAGATTGAACTCTTTGGCCTGAATGCCAAGCGTTACGTCTGGAGGAAACATGGCACCATCCCTACGGTGAAGCATGGTGGCGGCAGCATCACGCTGTGGGGATGTTTTTCAGCGGCAGGGACTTTCAAGCCACTCTCAAGCCATGCCTTTCCTTCCAGTTCTCTGCTGCCAATGACTGGAACGAACTACAAAATTCACTGAAACTGGAGACACTTATCTCCCTCACTAGCTTTAAGCACCAGCTGTCAGATCACTGCACCTGTACATAGCCCATCTGTAAATAGCCCAACCAACTACCTCATCCCCTACCGTATAAATTTATTTATCTTGCTTCTTTGCACCCCAGTATTTCTACTTTGCACATTCATCTACTGCACATTTACCATTCCAGTGTTTAATTGCTATATTGTAATTACTTCGCCACCATGGCCTCTTTATTGCCTTACCTTCCTTATCTTACCTCATTTGCACACATTATATATAGATTTGTTTTTCTACTGTATTATTGACTGTATGTTTGTTTACTCCATGTGTAACTCCATGTTGTTGTATGTGTCGAGCTGCTTTGCTTTATCTTGGCCAGGTCGCAGTCGGGACAAGTCTCTGAATGTCCTTGAGTGGCCCAGCCAGCGTTCAGACAAGAACATCTCTGGAGAGCCCTGAAAATAGCTGTGCAGCAATGCTCCCCATCCAACCTGACAGAGCTTGAGAGGATTTGCAGAGAAGAATGGGAGAAACTCCCCAAATACAGGTGTGCCAAGCTTGTAGCGTCATACCCAAGACTCGAGGCTGTAATCGCTGCCAAAGGTGATTCAACAAAGTACTGAGTAAAGGGTCTGAATACTGATGTAAATGTGATATTTCAGTTTTAAATACTACATTTTTTGCAACAAAAAAAAAACAACAGTTTTTACTATGTCATTATGAGCTATTGTGTGTAGATTGATTTAATACTATTTAATACATTTTAGAAAAAGGCTGTAACGTAAAAGAATTTGGAAAAAGTCAAGTCACCTGAATACTTCCGAATTCAACGTATCTATTCATGTTGCCATACCAGAACTTATTGATTATGTTAGATGTATAAGGAATGTATATGTTGGGGTCAATGGAGGGTGGATAAGAACTACGTGTGTGGAAAGTTACTGAGTAAAACAAGGGGGAGTGCAGAAAGTTTACATTCTGTCAAAACATGTTATTGTTAAATATCATGGATCCTAGGGAAGGAGGTAAAGGGGAACAGTCTGGTTTCAGTCACTGATATGTAGGACAGTCGCTGATTTGGGAGGAGCGAGGAATTCGGTCCGAGGTCAGGTCAGATGAAGAGAGAAGAAACAGTCCTATTTTACACACATATACTTCCACGCCCACGAAGGTTCTAGCATCAGGCAGGGCCATGACTACACAAGTGAGAGGAACCAATTAAGTTCCTTACAGCAACAGAGCTGTATTGGCGGTCTAGATGCGCAAGGAGTTGACTCCGCCTAGTAGGAGGATATAAATATATGTGCTTGTGTAATCAGGCATTGTCTTTGCAGCTGTATGATCCAGTGGGTGAATAAACTTGGTTTCAGCTTTTTCTAGTTGTCTGTGAGTTTTTGCTCTGTGTTCAGAACCTAACACCTGTTTCACCATGACATTGTCCCCTTGCACAAAGCGAGGTCCATACAGAAAGGGTTTGTCGAGATCGGTGTGGAAGAACTTGACTGGCCTGCACAGAGCCCTGACCTCAACCCCATCGAACACCTTTGAGATGAATTGGAACGCTGACTGCGAGCCAGGCCTAATCGCCCACCATCAGTTCCCGACCTCACTAATGCTCTTGAGGCTAAACAGAAGCAAGTCCCCGCAGCAATGTTCCAACATCTAGTGGAAAGCCTTCACAGAAGAGTGGAGGCTGTTATAGCACCACAGGGCGGACCAACTCCATATTAATGCCCATGATATTGGAATGAGATGTTCGACTAGCAGTTGTCCACATACTTTTGGTCATGTAGTGTATTTGGTTGAGACGTTGATCAATAAGATTTCAACCTATATTCACCACTCAAAAAGACAGGCAAAAGTTAGTTGAATTTCCAATGTGTTATCACTATGCTTTCAACCATCTAAAAGCACAACCAATGAACCAATTCCAATGAATTCCAATGAAAAAACAATGTCAGATTATTGGTTTAGTTGTCACTCAAATGGCTATCACTGCATTTTCAACCATTTAAAAGCATAGTAAAGTTCAAATGGGAATACAATGTAAGATATTTTGTTTATTTATAAAAACAGATCATGTGTTACTTATCACTGTCCTACATCTAATAGTATAACCAAATGACCTGTACTGCAGTTGAGAGTACATGGTGTAAGTGATCAATGCCCTTTGAGATTCTGCTCAGATTATCACAGCGATTGTAAAGATCCCCACAGACCTGCGACTACCTACACGTGCTATCTTGAACAGGGACATTTTATGTGAATACATAAGAAGACCTTTATAGTTTCATTGACCTCAATGTGGCCATAGATGCGTTACTCGTGTTATGGATGAATATTACATTAGTTTGTTAGATTTAGTACTTTAGGATATTTACTGGACTACAAAAGTAACATTTAATTGTGCTTGGATGACAACGCAACCAAATATTAACATTTAAAGGAGATGTATCTACTGCTTGAATAGTTCCATCTGAGCCACTGCCTTAATTACATTCTTTAACTGTTATTTTTGGTTGAATTGGAAATGTGAATCCAACATTTAATTTAATAGGCTATTTATTTCATTTCAAAAGTGATACTGAATTGTATTTGAAGGAGATTTATTTAATGCTTGGATACTTCCATCTGTACCTTTGTCTGGCTTTACTTCCAGTTTGTCTAAAAATGAATAATTGTTATTTTGAAATCATGTCTCCATGTAGTTATGACTAAATCAAATCAAACTTTAAATTCACTTTAAATAACGTTTGATTTTATTTAGTCCTATTTTTTAACATAGATATTTTGTTTAGATGGAGACCTCAATCCAACATTTCAATTATTAATTTGAAATCCAGCTGGAATTAAAGCCAGACTAAGTCAGTGGCAGAGATGGAACTATCCCACAAGAAGATACATATCATTCAAATGCTGATATTCGGTTGCATTGACAACCAAACACAAAAGATATAACTAAATATGATTACATTTTACATCTGTTTTTAGTTGAATCCTGGGTTGAATTGAAACAATAGCTGTTGATGACTGCAAATGCTATATAGCCCTAAATAACATCAATGATATACAGTTGAAGTCGTAAGTTTACATACACCTTAGCCAAATACATTTAAACTAAATTTTTTACAATTCCTGACATTTAATCAGAGTAAAATTCCCTGTCTTAGGTCAGTTAGGATCACCACTTCATTTTAAGAATGTGAAATGTCAGAATAACAGTAGAGCAAATTATTTATTTAAGCTTTTATTTATTTCATCACATTCCCAGTGGGTCAGACGTTTACATACACTCAATTAGTATTTGGTAGCATTGCCTTTAAATTGTTTAACTTGGGTCAAACGTTTCAGGTTGCCTTCCACAAGCTTCCCACAATAAGTTGGGTGAATTTTGGTCCATTCCTCCTGACAGAGCTGATGTAACTGAGTTAGGTTTGTAGGCCTCCGTGCTCGCACACGCTTTTTCAGTTCTGCCCACACATTTTCTATAAGATTGAGGTCAGGGCTTTGTGATGGCCACTCTAATACCTTGACTTGGTTCTCCTTAAGCCATTTTGCCACAACTTTGGAAGTATGCTTGGGGTCATTGTCCATTTGGAAGACCCATTTGCGACCAAGCTTTAACTTCCGTACTGATGTCTTGAGATGTTGCTTCAATATATCCACATAATTTTGTTCCTTATGATGCCATCTATTTTGTGAAGTGCACCAGTCCCTCCTGCAGCAAAGCACCCCCACAACATGATGCTGCCACCCCCGTGATTCACAGTTGGGATGGTGTTCTTCGGCTTGCAAGGCTCCCCCTTTTTCCTCCAAACATAACGATGGTCATTATGGCCAAGTAGTTCTATTTTTGTTTCATCAGACCAGAGGACCATAGTCTGGCTTTTTTTATGGTGGGTTTAGAGCAGTGGTTCTTCCTTGTTGAGCGGCCTTTCAGGTTATGTCGATATAGGACTCATTTTACTGTGGATATAGATACTTTTGTACCTGTTTCCTCCAGCATCTTCACAAGGTCCTTTGCTGTTGTTCTGGGATTGATTTGCAGTTTTCATACCAAAGTACGTTAATCTCTAGGAGACAGAACGTGTCTCCTTCCTGAGCGGTATGACGACTGCGTGGTCCCATGGTGCTTATACTTGCGTACTATTGTTTGTACAGATGAACGTGGTACATTCAGGCATTTGGAAATTGCTCCCAAGGATGAACCAGACTTGTGGAGGTCTACAATTTTTTTTCTGAGGTCTTGGCTGATTTATTTTGATTTTCCCATGACATCAAGCAAAGAGGCACTGAGTTTGAAGGTAGGCCTTGAAATACATCCACAGGTACACCTCCAATTGACTCAAATGATGTCAATTAGCCTATCCGAAGCTTCTAAAGCCATGACATCATTTTCTGGAATTATCCAAGCTGTTTAAAGGCACAGTCAACTTAGTGTATGTAAACTTCTGATCCGCTGGAATTGTGATACAGTGAATTATATGTGAAATAATCTGTCTGTAAACAATTGTTGGAAAAATTACTTGTGTCATGCACAAAGTAGATGTCCTAACCGACTTGCCAAAACTATAGTTTCTTAAAAATCTATTTGTGGAGTGGTTGAAAAATTAGTTTTAATGACTCTAACCTAAGTGTATGTAAACTTCCGACTTCAACTGTACATGTAGGTAGGGGTAAAGGGACATAGATATGCATAGATAATAGATAATATGGGTAATAAACAGAGTAGCAGCAGTGTACGTGAAGAGTTTGAAGGAATGTAAATGATGTGTGTGTGTGGTGTCAATATGCATGTATGTGTGTGTCCGTGTTTGTGTGTCCGTGTGTATGCGTGAGTCTATGGTTAGAGGACTGTATGTCATTCTCTATAAAGGGTTCATGCATGTTGTATAACTGTGTGACATAACCACCAATGTCAAATGTGACATAACATACTATGTCATATATGACATAAGCTTGTGTTTTATAAAGGGTGGCATAAGCACCGCTTAATAAAGGCTTTATAAATCATATTAAATTGAGGCTTCACAAACATGTATAACCTTGTCATGCATCTTGGTAGACCATTTTAATGACAGGATAAAAAACACACAAAAAAATTATATTCCTGGGACCATCCATACGTAAAAATGTATGCGTGCCATGACTGTAAGTCACTTTGGATGAAAGTGTATGCTAAATTGTATTTATAGTGTATATATAGTGTTATATGACTGTAAAACATTTCTAGGATGGCCCAACCTCTTTCCGACTTGGGTGCATAGCCAATATCTGACCTGACCTCAACTTTCCCCAAAATGCTGTGCTGCAGGACACACTCTAAAGTGCAGTCATGCATAGCAAAAAATGTTGGTAGGGCCTTCTAAAATCTGTTTAAATGTTTTGCCTAATTCATTTTTTCCCCCTCCCAAATTCAGTCTATTTTTTTCAGGTTTTGGATTTCCCCCATTTTTGTTTGGTTTCCCCCCAGTTTTTCAGAAAAACAACAACATTCAATTGTCTGTGTTCACGACAATAATTAAACCACATCAGGGGATAACTTTTGAGGTCTGGGAAATATCTAATTAAGTTAGATTTTTTATTGTAGTTGCCCTTTAATTCAGTGAGCGTGCCCTGCACTGTTGTTTGGTTAGCCGTGTTTCTGTAGCGCAGTAAGCGCACATGTGATGAGTCAAATGCCCACTTGTGGTGCCACTGGACAGCAAAAAACAAGTATGTTTTTTTATTGTAATTTAAATTAGTTTGTAGTAGTTAAGTGTTGAGTTAGATTACATAGCTACCTCAATCATTATTTCAAATAATGTTGGTGACTTCACAGCAATTGCCAGCTAGCTAGCTATCTAATGAAATTTAGCTAGCTACTAGGACCAGCTAAATCCCGCTGGATACAGGTACGTCTCATAGTCATGTCATGAGATTCAACAAATGAAAGAGGAATAAAATAATAAAATAAAATGGAGTTAACAATGGAGAAACAATGTATTGTAAAAAAAATCAATAATTAATTTAAAAAAGTAAATGTATGGTTTAAACATGTCCTGAATCCCTAAGTGTTAATACATTTGTGTTTACATCATTAAGCCTATATGTTTGTGTTATGAATGACTAAAGGTGTCTGAGTTTATAGTAAGTACAGCATCATATGATACAAGGCATTTATGTATGTGTTATAAATGACCAAAAGGGTCTGACTTTAAAGTAAGTACAGCGTCATGCGACAGAATCACGGCTCAGGATAAGACCCAGATGCAGACAGTTCGAAATAACAAAAGTTTATTTACAAAACGGGGGGCAGGCAAACGACAGGTCCAGGCAGAGGTCAGTAATTCAGAGTCCAAGAAGTACTGAACGGCAGGCTCAGGGTCAAGGCAGTCAGAATGGTCAAAACCGGGAAAACAGGGACTAGAGCGAAAACAGGAGTACGTGAAAACTGTTTGACAAGACAAGACGAGCTGGTTCTCCAAGCTGGTTCTCCAGGAGGCGATGGAGGACCTGTCGGACATGAAGCACGTGTTCTTGGGATGAGCAGGAGAAAACAAGGATGTCATCGAGGTAGACAAAGACGGACCGGTTCAACATGTCACGGAGAACGTCATTAAACAAGGCCTGGAACATAGCAGGAGCGTTGGTTAGACCAAATGGCATGACCAGATATTTGTAGTGACCACTAGCCGTGTTAAAGGCGGTCTTCCACTCGTCCCCTTCCCGTATCTGCACCAGGTGGTAGGCATTCCACATGCCCCCTGGAGTGGCTCGAAGGCCAAGGCGATGAGCGGTAGTGGGTAGCGGTTCTTAACCATGATGTCATTGAGGTCCCGGTAGTCAATGCACGGGAAGTCGATGAGGAGGAAGCTAAGTGGCACGGGCCTTAAAGAAAACTTCCTGGAGGTCCTGGTACTCTGCGGGAATGGTGGAAAGGCCTGGGGCAACTTCCGAGCCCACAGGAAGACGTTCTGGGGCAGGCTGCGCCGACTTCAGGCAGTGGGCATGGCAGAACGGGCTCCAGCCCATGATTGCACCAGCAGTCCAGTCGATGAGTTGATTGTGTCGCTGGAGCCAAGACAATCCCAATACCCCGGGAACCTGTGGAGACTTAATAAGCATGAATTGGATAGCCTCGCTGTGATTCCCTGACACTCATAGGTTGATGGGAGTGGTATTGTGGGTGACCCTGCCTATAGAGTGGCCGTCCAGCTCTCTATAATGTCCTTGGGAATGGAAAGGGGCTGAGTGGGGATGCCAAGCTCGGACGCCAAGGTGGCGTCCATAAAACTCACATCGGCCCCAGAGTCGATGAGTACCCGAAGAGATTTCGACTGGTTCCCCAGCAGGATGACATGGAGAGGGGTGCAAGTAAGGGGAGAGGGAAAGTTCTCTGTATGGCCCACCAGAGTACTCGCCCCTACCGGTGAGCCTGGTCTTTTAGTGGACATGAGGACGTGAAAACTGCTTGACGAGACAAGACGAACTGGCAACGGACAAACAGAGAACACAGGTATAAATGCACCGGGGATAACGGGGAAGATGGGCGACACCTGGAAGGGGGTGGAGACAAGCACAAAGACAGGAGAAACAGATCAGGGTGTGACAGATAGGGTATTTATGGATGTTTTATGAATGACTGAAGGTGTCTCACTTCATACAAAGTATTACAGGACACTACATAAAGTGTCAATAAATAGTTTTTTAACATTCTGCTAATTTATAAAGGTTCTCTCATGATCCACAGGCTATTGTATGCTGTGAAAGATATTTAAATGGGTTGATGGACCTCCAAAGCTTGTGTTGGGTGTGTGTGTGTGTGTGTGCGTCAGAGCCAAGATGATTTGGAGTAGTCCAACCTGAGACTACCGCACCAGATATTCCTTTTCTGTTCCCATCCTGGAGACCAGGGCTTGATTACAACCTGTTACAACGGTGCCAACATTTTGTGGCTGATCTTTCAGCGGGGGAGTCAGTGAATGTGTCAAAGACCTGACTGGGCCCAGCACTGCATGGTATGGCTCATTATATTGTTGTGTGTGGGTTTGTGTACTGAGGAACATTTAACTTGGTTCCAGAAAAAGCCACTTTCAATTTCCTTATGTTGGGGGCTTTCATCATGGTATGTAAGTGTTTCTTTGTGTAAAGTCGTCCCAAACACAGAACATATCAGCCTGGGATATCAACCATTCACAGTTAGCCTTAGTGGTAGTGACCATAGAATTCTATGGGAGTGACTTTACTGAGTAAAGTATTTGTCATCATTCCCCCTGGTCGTCACTAGTTAATGCAGGCCACAGTCATAATTATGGCTAAACCCTGCCCATTACCACAATTTCTCTTCTTGAAATTAGATTTTAAACCTAACCCTAACTAATGAAGGCTAAGTTTGATGCGTTGTGGGGGGGGTATGTACAAAAAGTGCTGT
The DNA here is from genome assembly GCA_003317085.1 of Hucho hucho. Lineage (NCBI taxonomy): Eukaryota > Metazoa > Chordata > Actinopteri > Salmoniformes > Salmonidae > Hucho > Hucho hucho. The sequence goes on from QNTS01000215.1 coordinate 968,510, forward strand.
AATTTCTAAATGGTTTACTCAATATGCATGAAAATACCCTCAGATTATAGCTGACAGTCTGCACTTTAACCTCCGTCATGGTATCATTTTAAATCCAAATTGCTAGAGTACAGAGCCAAAACAACAACAAATGTCTCACTGTCCAAATTTTTTTATAAAATTGACACATGAACATTTCAGTCGAATTTAACATCTGGATCAAACAACAAACCTATTGTAGGCCTGCATATTCAGTGTCATTGACTGACAAGCTGGCATAGTCTTATCTCTAGGTCAAGCTGACCATTGTTGACACATGGTTGGTTCATCTGAATAACAAATACTTGTTCAAGGACTTCAATAGTGTTGAGGACTAGCTTGGACCAATGGCTGGTCCATGTTCAAGTGCCAAAACTAGTCAGGTTTTGACATAACTAGTATTCTAATTTATAACATTCTCTAACATATTAAATTAATCATAAATGTACTGATCCAAACCTTGACAATATATTTTATTTAGCAATGTGTTGCATCTTTATTTAGGCACCAACTGCCTACTTATCTTTACTGGGTTCTACTTCTAAAGTACAATAGCTTTTGTGTACATTTTTATTTAGTGGTTAGATAAATAGAGAAAAATAACTAATGTAGTATTTAAAGAAAAATGCAGGTCGTAGTATACATAACTTGTTGGATAAAACAACATTTGATTCTCCAGACAATTTTCATTAAAGAACTGACTTAGATGGACATTGATCTGTAAAGGGCTAAATGGCAGTGGGGCAGGTTAACCTAACCTATGGGTGTATGTGGCCACCTCAGAACTAGTGATAACCCACTCAACAGGTTTTATTATGAGCACATACTGATCTCAACTTATGTAACGTTAGTTAATTATATATTTTGTTACGACTGTTTTGTCGACAGAAAATTGCTTTAAAAGGCGGTCTGAGACTGTTGTTCCTCACATCACACTGGCCATGAGAGCAGTAGTACTTGCACTGACTCTAGCCCTTGTGGGTAAGTACAGTTTTTCTGTCTTATTCTAGTGCGGATATTATGACTAACTTCATGTAAATATAACTAAGTTATGTAAATATTGAAATGTACAGTTGTGTATCTATTACATTTTTTGAAAAACATTCAGTAACATATTGTGACAATTATTTTTGTTTTATCTTGTAGCGAGTCAATCTGTTAACTTTGGTAAGTACATATTATTTTTATGGATTTTTAATGTTTATTAGGTAGTTTATCTTCAGCATTCTTTTCTAGTTGAATATATTAAGTAAAACCAGTTCTCAGATCACAAGATCATCAAATATGGTTTGATTGTTATTACAGCCCCTGAATTTGCTGCCAGTAACACCTATGTATACAAGTATGAGGCACTGCTCCTGGGTGGTCTGCCTGAGGAGGGTCTGGCTAGAGCGGGAGTAAAAGTAATCAGCAAAGTTCTTATCAGTGCAGTTGCGGAGAATACCTACTTGCTGAAGGTATTTGTTATACATGAAGTTCACACACAAACAATATCTTAATGTGATGTCCATTACATTGACTAATACATCAATTGATATCTCCTTGTAGCTTGTGGACCCTGAGATCTTTGAGTACAGTGGTGTGTGGCCCAAAGATCCTTTCGTCAAAGCTGCAAAACTCACTTCAGCCCTGGCTGCTCAGTTCTCGACTCCCATCAAGTTTGAGTATGCCAAGGGTGTTGTGGGTAAGGTATTTGCCCCCACTGCTGTCTCTGAAACGGTGCTGAATGTCCATAGAGGTATCCTGAACATTCTTCAGCTCAACATCAAGAAGACACAAAACGTCTATGAGTTGCAGGAGGTAAAACTTGTATATGTTCATCTGTAGATGCAAAACATGTTTCCGTAAGCAATGTTTGAGTTCCTCACTCATGCTCTCTTTTGTGTTAGGCTGGAGCTCAGGGAGTGTGCAAGACCCACTATGTGATCAGTGAAGATGCCAAGGCAGAGCGCATCCATTTGACCAAGACCAAGGATCTCAATAACTGCCAGGACAGAATCATGAAGGACTTTGGTCTGGCTTACACAGAGAAGTGTGTAGAGTGCGAGCAGGTATGAGCATAAGTATCTATTTTGGGGGTTGGAAAAAACATAACCAGAAACACTTCACATGACAGTACAACTCTGTGTTTTGTCTACACAGAGAGGGAAGGCCCTGATGGGAGCTGCCGCTTACAACTACATCATGAAGCCCGCTGCCAATGGTGCTCTAATCATGGAGGCCACTGTTACTGAGCTCCATCAGTTCACACCATTCAATGAGATGACAGAAGCTGCCCAAATGGAAGCAAAGTATGTTGACTGATTTGTGATACAAAAGGAAAACATTTTCATTTTATTAAGCTTACAGGTTTAAAAGTTTCCCATGAACTACGTTTCACAGACAAATGTTGACTTTCGTTGAAATCAAGAAGACTCCAATTACGCTCTCCGATGCTAACTATGCTCACCGTGGATCCATTCGGTATGAGTTTGCCACTGAGATTCTCCAGACACCCATTCAGCTCCTTAAGATCAGCAACGCACGTGCTCAGGTACAGTGACTCAATGACTATCTATTATTTGATACATAAGCCTGACAATATGTAAAGCCAAAGATGACAAAGGTTTAATACAAACACTTTATTATAATTGTTTAGGCTGTGAAGATCCTGAATCATCTGGTCACAGACAACATGGCAGAGGTCCATGAAGATGCTCCTCTTAAGTTTGTGCAGTTTATTCAGCTCCTGCGCATGACAAGCTCTGGGACTATTGAGGCCATCTGGGCTGAGTTCAAGGCCAAACCAGCTTACAGGTAATTTTTCAAAATATTTTTTTTTCTGGGACAATTGCTCAAACAAAGACACAATGACATAAAAAAAAATGTATTTCAGACACTGGATCCTGGATGCTGTCCCCTCCATCGGAAGTCAAGTGGCTGTGAGATTCATCAAGGAGAAGTTTTTGGCTGGTGACATCACTATTGTTGAGGCTGCTCAGGCTCTGGTTGCCGCTGTGCATATGGTGACTGCTGATCTGGAGACTGTCAAGCTTGTTGAAGTAAGTAAACCTTTAAATTATGTTTAAGCGTTCTTATTGATTTCCTCATTAAGATGACTAAAAATGGTGTCATGAGGTGGTCTAGTGGTTAACACCACTACCTTCAACACATATGTGACCAACTGCCTCGATTCAGTCTTATGTAGCAACATTTGAAATTGTGTTTTTTACATTGGATAAAAGTAGAGACTCAGATCTACAAAACGGTATATCGTACACCACAGTTGAGGAACAATGGGAACGTAATTTGAAAGTTGATAAACTTGTAACCCCACTTATGAGAAAATGTCCCTTGAATGTTTCCTACACCTACTGGAGAGCTTCTTCATTTACACTCTTTACATTCACACTCTCTTAAGCCTTAGCCCCACCCATCTCTTTAAGGATTCACATGTGAGACCATGAGCTAAACAGAGTGAGCAAGGTAGTGTAGTAAACAACCAAAGATTTCAATACTAAAAGTGGTGAAAGTAGTAGCCCAAAATAAGGAAAAACTCCAGGTAAAAATACACTTTATCTAGTCCTTGGCCTATATCCTAATCTGACTTTGATAGTGTCTGGATAAAAATATTTTATAAATATTTTATAATTATACATTATGCTTACCCAGACACTTGTCCAAAATTGATGGGTCATGTGAAAGAAATGCTAAAACCACCCCCAGCCACATGTAGCTTAGTGGATGGTTTCTATTGTCTAGACATGTACACATGTTCATGAAATACAATCGATGGCCGTAATCAGCAATTGCAAGTGGCTTTCTGAGATACAAATAATATTACTACAGAGATCTTACACGAACCGTTAGCTAGCAAGCCAGCAAGCTAATATTTGCTAGCTAGCTAACAGTACGCTTTAACTGACAAAATTTAAAATGTATAATATCTGAGAATGTAGCTAGACTCTTACCCGTACACATGGATGAACGCTTCACTGCAGCGTGTCTTTTCTGTTTGGTTTGTAGCTAGCTACAGCTTGTTTGGCCCATTGTTGTGTCAAGTCACGTTGGTTCACACTGACTGTGTGCAGAAAGTAGTCCATCACAACTTTTTCCCACTGATCTTTGTCAATAGCGCCTAATAAATTCTGGGAAACAATGTTGTTGAGCACAGTAGCAACACTTTTTCAGATCTCCATGGCTAGCATTATATCTTTCAAAATATATTTTCATTGCAAGTTAAAGCGTACTGTTAGCTAGCTAGCAAATGTTAGCTTGCTGGCTTGCTAGCTAACGGTTTGTGTAAGATCTCTGTAGTAATATTATTTGTATCTCAGAAAGCCACTTGCAATTGCTGATTACGGCCATCGATTGTAGAAAGGATTATTGACACATACCGAGAAGCTCATGTTATAGACAGAAGCGTGCTACATGGCAGACCAACACGATTTCATCTCTCGGCATGTCCAGCCCATTCATTTGCCCATTCATTATCTCAGCCAAGCGGGGAGGTATTTTTCCATGGCTAAACCAACTAGGCTCCTAATTTAACAATTTTATTCATATTTACAGATGGCATACACGTTTGTTATTAAGGCACATGACAGTTCACATGTTCCAGAAGGCATTTCTGAAAAAAAAAAATGCAAATGCCTCTCCTGTGAAGTAGTGACGTTCGACATATGCCTAGCTTTTTGAAGCTGGTCACATAAGTGCTCGCGACCATGTGATTGCGAATCCTGGACCCACTTTACTCCTTCTACACTGTCCTATCTCTTCAATATTTTGTAATAAATTATATAAAGATGACTCAAAACAATACTTATTTCACCACCAGAGCCTGGCTTTCAACCACAAGATTCAGACACACCCAGTTCTGCGTGAGATCGCCATGCTTGGTTATGGTACCATGGTTTCCAAATACTGTGTTGAAAATCCCAACTGCCATGCTGAACTTGTGAAGGTAAACTGGATGTATTTTCCTATAATCATTTACATTTGAGTCATTTAGCAGATGCTCTTATCCAGAGCGACTTGTGCATTCATCTTACGATAGCTAGGTGAGATAACAACATATCACAATCGTATCAAGTACATTTTCCCTAAAAAAAAGATTTATCAGCAAAGTCAGTGCTAGTGGGATACTCTTCAAAGAGGTAGGTTTTCAGACGTTTTAGAAAGATGTCATCTCACATATATGATGATCTACTGATTGAGGTTATTCAAACATACCTACTGTACATGTCTTGTCACAGCCCATCCACGAACTTGCTGTTGCGGCTGTTGCTAATGGCAACTTTGAGGAACTCTCCATGGTCCTTAAAGTTCTGGGTAATGCTGGCCATCCTGCTAGCATTAAACCAATCACAAAGCTCCTGCCCGTGTTTGGAACTGCAGCTGCTGCTCTGCCCCTGAGAGTCCAGGCTGATGCAGTCTTAGCCCTGAGGAACATTGCTAAGAAGGAGCCTAGAATGGTGAGTACAGTCCCTCCATTAAATTGCAAATGACAACATCACCGTTCTCATTGGTGAAGTCCATTCTAATCTCTGCATTATTGTTGTGAATTAGATCCAGGACGTTGCTGTGCAGTTGTTCATGGACAAGGCTCTCCACCCAGAGCTCCGCATGCTTGCCTGCATTGTTCTGTTTGAGACAAAGCCCCCAATGGGCCTGGTGACTACTTTTGCTAACATTCTGAAAACAGAGGAAAATCTGCAGGTGGCTAGCTTCACCTACTCTCACATGAAGTCCTTGACCAGGAGCACTGCCCCTGACTTTGCCCCAGTGTAAGAGCGCTCTTTCACCTTTACATGTCAATATCTCTCTCTCAATTTCTATTTAATCAGGTTTAATAAAACAGGTACTATTCCTTAATTTTAGTGCTGCTGCCTGCAATGTTGCTGTCAAGATGCTCAGCACCAAATTTGAAAGATTGGGCTGCCGCTTCAGTAAAGCCATCCACCTGGATGCCTTTTACAGTAAGGGCCTCTTCTTATCCTCCTTGCAACGACTGACCCATAGCATCGTTCACTAAATATCAACAAAGTCAATCATTAACAGTCATTTTCCCCCTCTTAAAGGTCCCCTGAGGATTGGTGCTGCTGCCAGTGCTTTCTACATCAATGATGCTGCCACCATTTTGCCCAGAACCATCGTGGCCAAAGCTCGCACCTACATTGCTGGAGCAGCTGCTGATGTTCTTGAGGCAATCATGTTTTTTTCAAAGTTCCTTGAAATGATAATGATTGAGTACATTTAAAACACTTTTTAACTGTCCAAGCTTAATGTCTGCCCCTTAGGTTGGAGTGAGAACTGAGGGAATCCAGGAGGCTCTGATGAAAATCCCCACAGTTCCTGAAAATGTTGACAGGATCACCAAGATGAAGCGTGTCATTAAGGCTGTAAGTGTCAACGATCACTACATGTTACACATTTATTTTCAATTGCTTCAATCCCTGTAGATTTTTTTAATTAAATTGATCAATCAGGTTTGCTTTACTCGTCTATCCACAGCTGTCTGACTGGAGGTCCCTAACCACAAGCAAGCCCCTAGCTTCCATATATGTGAAGTTCTTTGGACAGGAAATTGCCTTTGCCAACATCGACAAGTCCATCATTGATCAGGCACTTCAGGTAGAGCAAATGATATAACTTAATAATCTCCAAAAGTATTCATAAAATATTCACAGTTGAGGGACAAAACAGCTAAACCTAATAATTTCCCACAGCTTGCCAACAGTCCTTCTGCGCACGCTTTGGGAAAAAATGTCTTGAAGGCACTGTTGTCTGGAGCAACTTTCCAGTATGCTAAGCCCCTGCTGGCTGCAGAGGTGCGTCGCATCTTCCCCAGCGCCGTTGGATTGCCCATTGAGTTCAGTTTCTACACTGCTGCTGTCGCTAAAGCATTCGTTGATGGTAACTATATCATAATAGTTATTGCTTAGTAATTAGTAGTTCTTCCCTAGATCTCTGACCTCCCATATCAATGTGCTTTTATTTTTATGTTCATAGTCCGTGCCACTCTGACACCTGCTCTGCCTGAAACCTTCCATGCTGCCCAGCTATTGAAAACAGACATTCAGCTACACGCCGAAATAAGACCAAGGTAGGTATAAGACCGATATTTCCTGATGACATCATTAGTACCACAAATCTTTGTAAATTTAACAACTGTCTCCTCTTCCTGTAGCATTGTCATGCATACATTTGCTGTGATGGGAGTGAACACTGCATTCATCCAGGCTGCTCTCATGGCAAGAACTAAGGTCCACACAATTGTCCCTGCAAAATTCGCAGCAAAGCTTGACATTGCTAATGGAAACTTCAAGATTGAAGCTTTCCCTGTTTCCGCTCCTGAGCATATTGCTGCCGCACAGTAAGGGCAATATTTTTATTGGTCAGAAAAGAGGATGTAATAGCTGTTTACATTAAGTTAATATTTTTCAACACGGATGCCACACTACAGTGTTCTTGAGATCTATGTTCCTTCATACAGCATTGAGACCTTTGCTGTGGCAAGAAATGTGGAGAATCTCCCAGCCGAGAGAATAACTCCCATGATTCCTACCCAACGAGTAGCAACAAGCGGGCAGCTGTCCAGGGAGAAGTTTACATCTATGATTGCAGCCTCTGCTGCCTCTTTTGCTGGAAGTGTGGTGAGTTTGTATGAAATACTTGTTCAAAACTAAATTCACACAAGCAATGCCAATCAGAAATGATTAACCACAGACCCCAGACATTTGATACATTTTGTGAATTTATATAATTTTTTTCAGTCAAGATCTTCCGAGATCATCTATTCTGATTTGCCATCCAACTTCAAGCCCATCATTAAGGAAATTGCAGTCCAGCTTGAGAAGACAATCTGTGCCGAAAGGCTTGGAGTCAAGGCATGCCTTGAAGTTGCCTCTGAGAATGCTGCCTTCATCAGAAACACTCTTTTCTACAACATGATTGGAAAGCATTCAGTCCTTATTTCTGTGAAACCATGTAAGCATTCATTTAGTAATAAGCAACATTCAGCATATACTTGCAATAATTTGTTTAGCTATTTATAATGCATTCCATTTTAAGCAGCATCTGGACCCACCATCGAGAGGCTGGAGATTGAAGTGCAAGTTGGACCCAAGGCTGCAGGAAAGATGATCAAAGTCATCACTATGAACGAAGAGGAGGATGCTCCAGAGGGAAAAACCGTACTGTTGAAGCTAAAGAAAATTCTGGTGCCTGATCTGAAGAACAACACCAGATCTTCCTCCAGTTCCAGCAGCTCTCGTTCCAGCAGCTCTCGCTCTAGTAGTTCCAGCTCTAGATCCAGCAAATCAGGGAGCAGACGATCTTCCAGCTCCTCTAAGTCCAGCTCTTCCAGCTCTCGCGTCTCCAGGGTAAGGCTACTGTTTCTCACAAAACTCTTTGAGTCAGATATTTATGGAGTTGGCAAACAAGGCACACACTTGTTGCAAACATACATAGATGTTAAAAATGTGAAGATAATTTATTAAATGTACTGGTATTTTTTCCCAAATAGGCTGAGGTTTACGACCGCAAATTCAACAAGAATCACAAGGTACAATATTGAGGAATTTTCATCTACGGTATGGTTTACAAAAATAAATGTTTGTAGAGAAGTATTTCCGTAAACACCCTGATGATTTGTTTTGCTGTTTGTTTGCAGGTCTCTCAAGCCACCTCCAAGGTCATCTCCAGAAGCAAGAGCAGTGCCTCTAGCTTCCATGCCATCTACAAGCAGGTGACACTTCACCATCATAACTTGAGTCAAGATAATCATATTTTTCATTGTGTGACATTGGGAGAGAGTGCAGAGAAGAATTAAGCTTTAAAATGTGTTTCTCTTCTCAGGCCAAATTCCTTGGCAATACTCTCGCCCCTAAGGTGACCATCCTCTTCCGTTTAGTGAGAGCTGACGATAAGATGGACGGATACCAGGTTACTGCTTACTTGAACAAAGCTACTTCCAGACTGCAGATCATTCTGGCTGCCCTTGATGAGAGCGACAACTGGAAACTGTGTGCTGATAGTGTTCTGCTCAGTAAACACAAAGTCACTGTAAGAACAAATATCTTGAAAATGGTGATACAATAAAAGTTTTCTGATCGTTTTTTTATTGTTTAGTTTGCACCGTGGGTAGCAATAATCACTATTGTATACTGAAAATTATTTTTGTTCTCCCAATTAGACCAAGATTGCTTGGGGTGCAGAGTGCAAGGAATATAACACCTTTATCACTGCTGAGACTGGTCTTGTTGGTCCAAGCCCTGCAGCTCGTCTGAGGGTGTCTTGGGACAGACTCCCCAAGGTTCCCAAGGCTGTTTGGCGCTATGTTAAGATGTACGGTTACTCATTTATAATTTACTAGTGATAGCTGAATAATGTTACAGAACAAATCAAGAACAACTTCTGATTTGTGTAACCTTTTCTCTTCTAGCGTGTCTGAGTACATCCCTGAGTACATCCCATCTTACCTGGCTGGATTGGTTCCAATGAAAAAAAACAAAAATAGTGAGAAACAGATTCAATTCACTGTGGTTGCAACATCTGAAAGGACCCTGGATGTCATTCTGAAAGCACCCAAGGTGAGGAACATTGTTTTTCCCACAATAGCATTTCTTGCTGTTTTTCTTCTCCATTCTTTTCTTGGTTGACGGTTTCTGATGAGGATTTGTGTATCTAAATCACAGATGACACTGTATAAACTGGGTGTGACCCTCCCCTATCCTCTGCCAATTGGGTCTGTGACTGATCTTTCTCCCTTTGATGACAACGTCGTTAACAAAATCCACTACTTGTTTTCTGAAGCCAACGCAGGTAAGCAGAAACAGTAAAAAAACAACAACAAAAAACAATGTCACATTAAATGGAAAGTTACAATGTTAAAAAAGGCAAGGAAGGTATAAATGAACACTTTTTTTCCCAGTTCAATGTAGCATGGTCAAAGACACATTGACCACATTTAACAACAGGAAGTACAAGAACAAGATGCCTCTCTCTTGCTACCAAGTTTTGGCTCAGGATTGCACCACAGAGCTCAAATTCATGGTTCTGCTGAAGAAGGATAAGGCAACTGAACAAAACCACATCAATGTGAAAATCTCTGACATGTGAGTATTGTTTTAGAAAACAATTGCTTTTGACACAAATATATTTCTTAGTTCCATCAATAACATAATGTATGAAATGTTATCTTTGACACTTCCAGTGATATTGACCTGTACCCTAACGACAATGATGTGAGGGTGAAGGTCAATGGAATGGAAATTTCCACCAACAACCTTCCATACCAGGACCCCACAGGTGTCTCATGCTCATTCAACCTTATTTATCAACATCACAATAACTATAATAATCTAATGTACTGCAGAAATAAGATAATTGAAAATGGCCTCATCCATAAACTACAACATTGTTTATTTTCTTGCCTAAAGCTTCTATCAAGATCAGACAGAAGGGTGAAGGCTTGACTCTCTCTGCCCCAAGCCACGGTCTCCAAGAAGTCTACGTTGATAAGAACTCATGGAAGGTGATTGGAATCTTATGTCATAATATCAATAATACTGTATCTTTAAATTCATACATAGTATATTACTTGTTTAAAGTGTACTAAAACATAAGCTACAGTCGTTCTAAGTTGTATGATTTTGGCACTCAGGTTAAAGTTGTGGACTGGATGAGGGGACAGACCTGTGGAATCTGTGGAAAGGCTGATGGCGAAGTCAGACAGGAGTACCGTACACCCAGTGGCCGCCTGACCAAGAGCTCAGTCAGCTTTGCCCATTCCTGGGTGCTTCCTTCTGAGAGCTGCCGTGATACGTCTGGTAAGTCTTAGCCTACCTCCTATGTTGTATTACAAATGTCAGTTCATTTAGTTAACATATTATTACTGTATCTCTCTATCTCAGAATGTCACATGAAGCTTGAGTCTGTGAAGCTGGAGAAGCAGGTGATTGTTGATGCCATGGAGTCCAAATGCTACTCTGTTGAGCCTGTGCTGCGCTGTCTGCCTGGATGCCTCCCATTGAGGACCACCCCCATCACCATCGGTTTCCACTGCCTGCCTGTCGGTGAGTCTACAATGGACAACTGTTTTACTGAAGACACCATACTGTTCTGATGTATCCAATAAATACTGATCTGCAGTTCCTAATTTCTTACTTTCTTTCCTATTACAGATTCCAACCTGAACCGCTCTGAAGGTCTGAGCAGCATCTATGAGAAGAGTGTGGACCTGAGGGAGAAGGCAGAAGCCCATTTGGCCTGTCGCTGCTCTGAGCAGTGCATTTAGTGCTCTGGTGGAGCAGATACTGTAACTTTTATAACAGAAAATATGTAATTTCACATCACTGAGATGTAACCTACAACATTCTTGACCACTCAAATTGTAATAAATCCAACTGTGCATTCAAAGATGGTCTCTGATACATTTTTCCATGTTTTTCATTTGCAAAAAGAGCCCTTTAATAACAGCAATTTAATGGCAATCACTTTTCATGGTGAATTATAAAATAAAAAAATATATTTAAAAAAAAAGACAGTGCCAAAAACACTTTCAACCTGACAGAGGAGTTATATGTAAGCGCATCCAACTTGCTATGACTGTTCAGTATACCATTTCCATTGCACTGCATCTACAACAAATACAATAGCTTAGACCAATATTGTTTTGTTGTCATCACAATCAATTGAAGGGAAAGACAGTTTGTCAATTTCATAAATCATAATAAAGAACTATATCTCTTTTTACATTTGGTGTTGTTGTATCAGCAGCATTTCACTAAAAGTACATTCTAAAATTATATCCAATATTTTATGGAAAAACTATGTTGACTATGATAACAAATACAGTACGCTGTCTGACATTCAAATGTATAAAACTACATGACCTTTTATTAACAAACAGGTAATACAATAAAAATACTTTTGACATGAAATCTATACAATTGACATCTACAAACAAGAACCTTACCTTAAAAATCACACTAATTTGTCCCTCTGTCACTCAGAAGTTAAAATAGTATGGCTCTATCAAAACACAGTCAGGGGCCTTGTCCATACCAAAAACACTTGGCCTTGCCCCCATGGCTATCCTACTCAATGGATTCTCCATTCACTGAGTGGACAGGACATTGGATTCAGGAAAATTGACAGGGGTAGGGGTATGCCTCTTCATCAACAGTAAATTCTGTGCTGGATCTAGCGCAGTGGAAGTCTCTACCCATTGTTCACCCGTCTTGGAATACTTGATACACAAATGCTGAACTTTCTACCCCCCGAGAGAGTTTGCAGCTGTTATTGTGATTGCTGTATATGTTCCATCTCAGGACAAGACAAACAGGCAGGAAACCATGCCCCCGGAGGATGCTTTCCCTGATGCCGGTGATTTTAGTTCCCCGTCATTAAGACACATAATGCCAGACTTCCATCAACACATCTCCTTTGCCACAAGGGGCAATAAAGACCTACCCACAAGCAAGCATTCAAGGCCTTCCCTCGTCACCCTTTCGGCAAATCAGATCATGACTCTATACTCCTGCTTCCTGTCTACAAGCAGATGCTCAAACGGAAAGTACCCATGATGCGTTGCATTGAGAAATGGTCCTCTGAATCGGAGGCTATGCTACAGGACAGCTTCGCTAGAGCTGACTAGAATATGTTCCGGGAGTAAGCCAATAGCATCGACGAGCTAACCACCTCCGAAACCGGCTACATTAGGAAATGCATCGACAACGTTGTTCCCACAGCGAAGGTTCACTGCTTCCCCAATCAAAAGCCTTGGATGTAGACACTTTGTTATGAAACTCAGGTGCGTCCTGTTTCCATTGATCATACTTGAGATGTTTCTACAACTTGATTGGAATCAACCTGTGGTAAATTCAATTGATTGGACATGATTTGTAAAGGCACATACCTGTCTATATAAGGTCCCACAGTTGACAGTGCATGTCAGAGCAAAAAACAAGCCATGAGGTTGAAGGAATTGTCCTTAGAGCTCCGAGACAGGATTGTGTCTAAGCACAGATGTGGGGAAGGGTACCAAAACATTTCTGCAGCATTGAAGGTCCCCAAAAACACAGTGGCCTCCATCATTCTTAAATGGAAGAAGTTTGGAGCCACCAAGATTCAAGCAATCGGGGGAGGAGAGCCTTGCTCAGGGATGTGACCAAGAACCCGATGGTCACTCTGACAGAGCTCCAGAGTTCCTCTGTGGAGATGGGAGAACCTTCCAGAAGGACAACCATCTCTGCAGCACTCCACCAATCAGGCCTTTATGGTAGAGTGGCCAGACGGAAACCTGGCACCATCCCTACGGCGAAGCATGGTGGTGGAAGCATTATGCTGTGGGGATGTTTTTAAGCAGCAGGGAATGGGAGACTAGTCAGGATTGAGGGAAAGCAAAGTACAGAGAGATCCTTGATGAAAATCTGCTCCAGAGCACTCAGGACCTCAGACTGGGGTTGAAGGTTCACCTTCCAACAGGACATCAACCCTAAGCACACAGCCAAGACAACACAGGAGTGGCTTCGGGACAAGTCTCTTAATGTCCTTGAGTGGCCCAGCCAGAGCCCAGACTTGAACCCAATCAAACATCTCTGGAGGAACCTGAACATAGCTGTGCAGCCAACCTGACAGAGCTTAAGAGGATCTGCAGAAAATAATGGGAGAAAGTCCACAAATACATGTGTACCAAGCTTATAGCCATACCAACTGTATGAACATCAACCATCAGACAGGACCTGCAACTGCCTATTGAGCGTAGCTTGTTTGAGTTGGAGACCAAGTTTAAATGTATTTATCTGGACAGTAGGAGCTTACTTCCTAAACTGGATTACATCAGATATGCAGACAAAACTGGTCATGCTGGTATTGACTGAAACGTGTATCTCTGCAAGACATTCTGGACTCTGATATTAGTATTAAGGGTGATAATGTGTTCAGAGCTGACAGACAGGTAGAGGTAGTGGAGTATCCCTTCTTATTAAAAAATATTTTCTCTGTCTCTTTACTGAAATCCATTTCCCTTGCCCCAAAATGTGATGTTCTGTCTTTAAGCCTTTGTCTGGTGAAAAATGTATCCATAACTGTTATATGGGTCTACCGTCCTACCTTGGCTACTCTAGGAGTTACCTAGTTCAACTGGTGTCAAGACAGTGACCGTTGCTCAGTTGTTCATGTGAGAGATGTCAGAATACAAAACTCTAAGACTTGTGTCATCACAAAGAGGACCTTAAAAAGTTTCAGTGAACAGGCTTTTTTACATGATCTTTATATGAGTGAGCTTGATTGTATTTCAGCTATCCCTGAACTTGATTTAGCTTTGAGCCTTTTGTAGATGTCTTACTGTTGTGGATAATCATGCTACCTTTAACCCTTATTTTTTAAGTTAGATTGAATGCCTTGTACATTCCAGAAGCATAAGAAGTAATTCATAAAATAGATTATGCTTGGGCCAAGGCCAGGAACAGAGGCTTTGGCCCAGACTGGCAAGCTTCTAAGCAAATGAGGAATCATTGTGTATCATTTTGGAAAACTGTCAAATCCCTAAAGAGATCTACGTCCTCCTCTCTGCCACAAAAAAATATATTTAGACACTGGCCTCATTACAGAAAAATAAGTCCAGGATGCTTTGCTAGCAATAGACAACAATAAATCCACAGGTGGTAACCACTTGGATCCCAGGCTGCTTAAGTGTGCAGCGCACATCATTGTTGGCTCAATAACCAACATTTTTATTAAACATTATCAGAAAATACAGTACTCCAAAAGCATGGAAATCAGCTCTTGTGCTACCACTCCATAGGGGCGGAGATAGTAGTGATCTTAATAATCATCCCCCCTTTTCAAGCCTTCCTTGTCTAGCTAAGATTCTTGAATCCTTGGCAAATGTACAACTTTTCTTCTTTTTTTCCAGATAAATGTATTTTGAATGTAAACCAATCAAGGTTTAGGCCTGGGCGTAACACTATTAAAGCAACCACTTTAGTTGTTAATGATCTTGTCCATGCTTCAGACACTGAAATTAACTGTGCTGCTTTGTTTGTGGACCTGTCAAAAGCATTTTATACTGTTGATCATTTTATTTATTTAATAAATTGTCCTTGATAGGCCTGAGCTCTGACGCCTGTTTCATGATTATCTTACTGACAGAACTCAGGCCATCATGATTGATGGGGTTAAGTATACATTTTTAGAAGTACATAAAGGTTGATTATGGGACCTGTTCTCTTCACTATTTATATAAATACCATTGGCCAATCTGTTAAAAAAATTTAACTTCTTCTATATGCTTATGATACAGTTATGTATGCAACTGTCCGGACTGTTGATCTGGCTGTGTCAAAACTACAGTCAGATTTGATACAGTTGAAGTCGGAAGTTTACATACACTTAGGTTTGAGTCATTAAAACTCATTTTTCAACCACTCCACACATTTCTTGTTAACAAACTATAGTTTTGGCAAGTCGGTTAGGACATCTACTTTCTGCATGACACAAGTAATTTTTCTAACAATTGTTTACAGACAGATTATTTCACTTATAATTCACAGTATCACAATTCCAGTGGGTCTGAAGTTTACATACACTAAGTTGACTGTGCCTTTAAACAGCTTGAAAATTCAAGAAAATGATGTCATGGCTTTAGAAGCTTCAGATAGGCTAATTGACATCATTTGAGTCAATTGGAGGTGTACCTGTGGATGTATTTCAAGGCCTACCTTCAAACTCATTGCCTCTTTGCTTGACATCATGGGAAAATCAAAATAAATCAGCCAAGACCTCAGAAAGAAAATGGAGACCTCCACAAGTCTGGTTCATCCATGGGAGCAATTTCCAAACGCCTGAAGGTACCACGTTCATCTGTGCAAACAATAGTAAGTATAAACACCATGGGACCACGCAGCTGTCATACAGCTCAGGAAGGAGACGCCTTCTGTCTCCTAGAGATTAACGTACTTTGGTATGAAAACTGCAAATCAATCCCAGAACAACAGCAAAGGACCTTGTGAAGATGCTGGAGGAAACAGGTAAAAACGTATCTATATACACAGTAAAATGAGCCCTATATTGACATAACCTGAAAGGCCACTCAGCAAGAAGCCACTGCTCCAAAACCAGACTACAGTTTGCAACTGCACATGGGGACAAAGATTGTACTTTTTAGAGAAATGTCCTCTGGTCTGATGAAACAGAAATTGAACTGTTTGGCCATAATGACCATCGTTATGTTTGGAGGAAAAAGGGGGGGGCTTGCAAGCCGAAGAACACCATCCCAACCGTGAAGCACGGGGATGGCAGCATCATATTGTGGGGTGCTTTGCTGCAGAAGGGACTGGAACAAAATTATGTGGATATATTGAAGCAACATCTCAAGACATCAGTCAGGAAGTTAAAACCTGGTCGCAAATGGGTCTTCCAAATGCACAATGACCCCAAGCATACTTCCAAAGTTGTGGCAAAATGGCTTAAGGACAACAAAGTCAAGGTATTGGAGTGGCCATCACAAAGCCCTGACCTCAATCCTATAGAAAATGTGTGGGCAGAACTGAAAAAGGTTGTGTGTGAGCAAGGAGGCCTACAAACCTGATACAGTTACACCAGCTCTGTCAGGAGGAATGGGCCCAAATTCACCCAACCTATTGTGGAAAACCTGTGGAAAGCTACCCAAAACGTTTGACCCAAGTTAAACAATTTAAAGGCAATGCTACCAAATACTAACTGAGTGTATGTAATCTTCTGACCCACTGAGAATGTGATGAAAGAAATAAAAGAAATAAAAGCTGAAATAAAATCATTCTCTCTACTATTATTCTGACATTTCACATTCTTAAAATTAAGTGGTGATCCTAACTGACCTAAGACAGGGAATTTATACTAGGATTAAATCTCAGGAATTGTGGAAAACTGAATTTAAATGTATTTTGATAAGGTGTATGTAAACTTCTGACTTCAACTGTATATAGAATAGGGTTTTATGTATACCTACTGATAGCTAGCTGTAGTTCTAATCAATAAACTAAAATCAAATCACATTTTATTTGTTACATACACCTGTTTAGCAGATGTTATTGTGGGTGTAACGAAGAGCTCGCAAACTCTTTAGTCTAACGGTGATCACTGAAAAGTACATTTCCTGATGAAAATGTGGTGTGTTTGCTAGCTTTTTTAAAAGTATATATGGTTTTGAAATATGCTATAGTAGTGGTGACTGATTATGGTTGAAAACGTAGGTAGATGAAAAGTTATCATAGCCTGAATATATGAAAGTTGGTTTGGTGTATCTAGCTTGAACAGTTTAAGAGTTACTGTTGGTGAGTGATATTATGCAAATGTATATAGTTATAGTCGATAAAAAAAGGAATTTAAAGTTAGGATAACCTGAACATGTGAACGTTGGTTTGATGTATGTAGCTTGAACGGTTCAAGAGTTACTGTTTGTGGATTATTTTATGCTAATCTATGCAAATGTGAATAGTTATAGTCGATTTAAAAAAATTGCCTGAACATGTAAAATTTGGTTTGGTGTCTCTAGGTTGAACTGTTCAAGAATTACTGTTGGTGAATTAAATTATGGAAATCTATGCAAATCTATGTATATAGTTTGTAAAATGTTTAAAGAATTTGAAGTTAGAGTAGCCTGCACATGTGAAAGTTGGTTTGGTGTGTCTAGCTTGTATGGTTCCAGAGTTACTGTTTGTGGGTTATTTTATGCAAATGCATTCGTACATTAATAACATATTTCTTATTTCTATTATGTCCAAATAAATCATTAAGATGAGAAAATGTGTTTATCAGCATTTCTTTTATGTATATTTAATGCTGCATAAGAGTATAAAAAGACAAGTACAGTGTTTTGAAATTCTGTTTACTTTTAATACGCATTATAAAATTACAATATTGTCTCCTGAAATGCAGAATAACAAATCCCAAAACACCTAATATTTTTATTTTAACTAGGCAAGTCAACAAATACTTATTTACAATGATGGCCTACTCCGGCCAAACCCTAACCTAGATGACGCTGTGCCAATTGTGCGCCGCTCTATGGGACTCCCAATCATGGCCGGTTGTGATACAGCCTCGAATCGAACCTGGGTCTGTAGTGATGCCTCTAGCTCTCAGCTGCAGTGCCTTAGACCGCTGCGCCACTCGGGAGCCCAAAATATAAGAGAGCTCCAAGTACAAAAATAACTAATCAAACCTGAAAAAGGTTTTCCTTCATAGCAACCCTCTATGCAATATTCTGAGCGCCTTAGAGCTGCATGAGATTGTCATTGAAATATCAAAATAGTATTGTTTAGTTTCAGAGAACCTATAACTAGTACATAATATTATATTCTTCACACATATTGCTGGTTGGAGTGTCTTCCATTCATACTCTGGGCTCTGAAAGACTCGTCATAGGCGAGTCTGGGTTTCGCGTCATCCTTGTACACTGTCGTGTGTTGGGACGCAGCTTTGTAGGCCATCCCATAACTGAGGACAGAAAGAAAACAAAATTATTCGAATAAATGTATAATTATTATTAATATTTGTGAGTAAGAATAATAAAGAGGATGAAGAGCATGGTTCTAGCTTAGAACTCTAATTTACTGGTGGATAAAATGGAATTTACCCTTGTCGCTTCTCCTCTGATGGAATCATCCCTCTGCAGGCAATACACATCATAACTCCTCCCACGACCAACACAGCCCCACCTATCCACCCCACAAAGAGGGCGGTGCCAAAGGTGTACCTGAAAAACAGAAGTGATGCACTGACATAAAAAATGACAACTTGGCAAATTGCCATCTTGACATTATTATTGATTCCAGTTTATACATCAAAGCAGCCTCCCAAATGACACTATTCCCTACATAGTGCACTACTTTTGACCAGACTCTAAAGATAGGGTGCCATTTGGGAGAAGTGAATCCTTCTCATGTTGCAGTTAATGTACCTGGTAGTGAGAGATCCTCCAAGTCCTCCTAGCCCTCCTCCCAGTACTCCTCCTCCATATCCACTGTCTGCATAGGTGGTGAACCGGAAGCTGGACACGATTAGGTTGGCAAAGACAGACACTCCAGCAATGCCACAGACACCTAGGAGGAGGAAAATTATATTTACATTTTGGTTAGAAAGGAGAAGAAAACTGTATTGTCAATTGTCAATTTCAGATCACAGACTTTTTTCTTTTACTTTAAACCCAAATTGAATCAGAATGATTTGGCTTGACAGTTATGAACATCAATACCAAAACATCAATAACAAAGCATAATCAAAACATTACCACAATACAATCCATAACATGGTATTTTGGTATTTGGTATTTTATTAAGATCCCGATTAGCTGTTGCAAAAGCAGCAACTACTCTTCCTACGGTCCACATAAAACATGATAGAACATTAATAGACAAGAATAGCTCAAGGACAGAACTACATCAATTTAAAAAAGGCCCATGTAGCCTACTTATCAATACATAATGTGGTATCCCGCGAGGTCTACCCTGGTGGTTGGTGATAGAGGGGAGGTACGTGCCGTGACGTTGGCTCCCTCTGCTGGGAGTACACGGGCTGGGCACCCCGACGCTGATGGCCCCAAGTAGAGGTAATTAGAGGAGAGTGCCAACCAGCCATGGAGGCCACATAAAGAGAGCACTGTGGCACACCGCGAGGAGGACAAAGAGAGCAAGGAGTGAGCCTACAAAGGGGAACGAAACTCCCAGAGGCACGGAGCCGAAGATGAGAAGGACCGAGCCAACCCTAAGTTATTTTGGTGTTATGTTCATTTTTGTAAAGTCGTGTTTTCAGACTAGAACTTCCCTGTCTCTGTGTCCATCTCTGCACGCTCAACCCAACACCCCACGGTTTACCATGCCGTGGGGTCAAGCGTACGGAGATTACCATGGAGGAACTGGTGGTTCAGTTTATCCTCAGCCTGCAGAAGCAACAGGCTCGCCAGGAGCAAGCGCTGGAGGAGCTGCGCCAACAAAACCTCTGACTGGTGGCGGAGGTAGCCCAGTTGAACGGTGGTACGGCTCAGGAGTCTAGCCTGAATCAGTTCCTGGTCAAGCTAATGGAGGAAGATGACGTGGAGACATATTTGTGCACCTTCGAGATGACGGTGCAGAGGGAAGGAAGGCCCAAGCCCAAGTGGGGAAGGCCCTACCTCGTCGGGAAGGCGCAGAAGGCCTACTTCGACTTGAACGCCGACCAGGCAGCAAATTATGAGGGACTCAAACGCGAGATCCTGAGCTGTTATGGATTGGTCCACGACTGGGCCTTTGTCTCCACTTTCTCTCCCCGCGCTCAGATGAGCGACCTGGTGCGCCTTACCAAGGGCCCTCCCCTACGAGATGAAAGCGGCGGAGAGCCTGCAGAACCCCCTGGAGGAATTCCTGACCAGAACACCCAGGATCCTGCTGAAAGGGGCCAGGGCGAAGAGAGCGAAAGAAAAGCACAGAGAGAGATGAAGGACTGAAGGGGGCTAAGACAGAACCAGCCGAGGCCGGGAAGCAGGGTTATGGTGCGGATAACCACCCCGGGGGGGGGGGGGGGGTGGCGGGGGAGTGCCAGATGCATGTGGGGGCTGTTCCTAACCTGCCCATGCCCATTCTCCTCTGTAGAATTTGCCCCCTCTTCCAGGCACTGTGGAGGAGGGACATGCAGAAGGTCATCGAGGGAAAGGGAACTGGGACCAGCTGCTGCCCCACCTGATGTTCTTGGTGCGCGAGGTACCCCAAGCGTCTACTTGGGGACCTGACGAAGAGGTACCTGCAGGTGCGCTGGCAATGGAAGGACGGCCTTCTCCACCCCGGGGGGGCTATTCCACTACCGGGTTCTTCCTTTCGGGTTCCACAGGGCCCCAACAACCTTCCAGCGACTCATAGACCGCATCCTGCGCCCACACCATGAGTTACGGTGTGACTTATTTGGATGATATAATTGTGCACAGTGACTGTTGGGAGTCCCATCTCTGTAGGTTACAGATGGTGGTGGATGCGCTAAGGGAGTTGGGGCCTATCGTGAACCCCCACAATTGCAAGATGGCTAAGCCAAGGTGGAGTACCTGGGCTATCGAATCGGGTGGGGAAATGTGAAGCCCCAAGAAGAAGAAAAAAAACGCTGCAGTTCGTGGGGTTAGCAGGCTACTACTACAGTAGATTTTTACTTAACTTTGACACAATAGCTTCTCCCCTCACAGACATAACTAAGGCACGCCTACCCCAGATTGTGCGATGGACGGAGGACACAGAGGCAGCTTTGCAGGCCCTGAAGGACGCGCTATGTTCGCACCCGGTACTCGCCACCCTGGGATTCTCAAAAAAACTCCTGGTCCAGAGAGACGTGTGTGACACAGGGGTAGTGGCCGTCTTTTCCCAAGAGCAGGAAGGTGAGGAGCACCCCATTATGTATATCAGCAGGAAGCTCCTCCTGAGGGAGAAGAAGCACTCGTTTGTCGAGAAGGAGTGCCTCGTCGTGAAGTGGGCGCTGGACACCCTCAAGTATTACCACCTCTGGAGAAAGTTCACCCTGATCATTGACTATTCCCCCTTGTGTGGATGGCAAGAGGCAAGGACACGAATGACCCCGTCACCCGCTGGTTCCTGTCGTTACAATGATTCTTTCTCTGTCATCCACAGGTCGGGGGGGTTGGTATCCCGGGAGGTCTACCCCGGGGGTTGATGATAGAGAGGAGGTAAATGCTGCGACGTTGGCTCCCTCTGTTGGGAGTACACGGGCTGGGCACCCCGATACTGATGGCACCAAGTAGAGGTCATTAGTGGAGAGTGCCAACCAGCCATGCAGGCCACATAAAGGGAGCACCATGGCACACCGCGAGGAGGACAAAGAGAGAGGCAAGGAGGGAACCTACAGAGGGGAACAAAGCTTTTGGAGGCACAGAGTTATTTTGGTGTTATGTTTATTTTTGTTGCCTAATAAAGTTGTGTTTTCTGACTGGAACCTCCTTGTCTCTGTATCCATCTCTGCACGCTCAACCCAACACCCCACAGTAAACCACAATTCACACAAACTTCAAATAGGGGAGAGGCGTTGTGCTGTCAGGTGTTGCTTAATCTGGGGTTTTTTTAAACCAGGTTTGCTGTTCATTTGAGCAATATGAGATCGAAGGGAGTTCCGTGCAATATTGGCTCTATATAATACTGTATGATTTCTTGAATTTGTTTTGGATTTGGGAACTGTGAAAAGACCCCTAGTGGCATGACTGGTGGGGTAAATGTGTGTGTCAGAGCTATTTGTAAGTGGGCTATGCAAAAATCTAATTAACACAATGTTTCTTATAAAAATTGATGCAGTCACTCTCCTCAACTCTTAGCCAAGAGAGACTGGCATGCATAGTATTTATATTAGCCCTCTGATTACAATGAAGAGCAAGACGTGCTGCTCTGTTCTGGGCCAGCTGCTGTCTAGGTCATTCCTTGTAGCACTCGATCACACAACTGGACAATTATCAAGACGAAACAAAACCAGAGCCTGCAGGATTTGCTTTTTGGAGTGTGGTGTCAAGAAAGGTTTCACCTGCGAGCAGAAACATGATCCCAGAGGTCAGCGTCATGGTAGCCTTGACTTTGTCCTCCATATTTCCCATCTTCAGACTCTTGAGGGCAAAGATGGCGATCAGACAGCCGATGGCTCCCAGAACTATGCCCACTATCATCAGTGCCCGCACAGCTTGGAGCATAACTTACGGGTCAAACAAAAACAGAAGTCAGATAAAAGTCTTACTTTGAAACTTAAGTAATGACCTGTGATTGTGTGTATCATACGTATCTACCGAAGTACTGTGGTATTTAATTTAGATCATAGATGTTCCAACATTAAAAAAACTAAAACTACATTAATTTTCAAATGTACATCCAAATGACAAAAACGTTTTATTGATTAGGGCCCTAGAGTACTCCTGTTTTCATGGGCCATTTAACTATATTTTGTGCCTGGAAGATAATCTCACTTCCTGCTCTTGAATTTAATTTGACAAATTATTTAAAGATTTAACTGCTCTATTAAACATGTTTAAATCAATAAAACTTTTAAAACAAAAACGACATTACCTTTTATTGATCATGGCCCTACACTCTAAAATGACCCACTGTCTAAACTATATGGAAGATAATCTCACTTCCAACCTTTAACACACACTTTTAAAGAATAAAAGTTGCTGAAGAAACTAGATTAGACATGCTCAAAATTGTTTTAAGTTTCCAGTCAAGTGAAAGAAAAAAAGTTTGTTTTATACCACTTACTAATATCAACTAATAGAAACAAATACCATATCTTATCTAGAGTCGCACCCTTGAGAGGCACTCGACATACAAAGCTCGATCGAGATCAAGTTAACAGTGCTGACCATCCATTGACATTTATATTTGCAGAATGTATATCAAAGAAACATCATGTTTAACGTCTTACAAGTCAATAAAGCAAACCTTACTTGGCAGCCCTAGTATGGTAAAATAAGGCCTGCATTGGGTCATTCCAGATGAGTTTTCTACACATGATTTCCAGAGTCCAGAGTAAGTGTAAACACTTGTTACGACTGAGAAGGACCGGTCCTGTAAACCCCACATATCCATGGCTGTAGCTGCAGATATGAAAAACTGGCCCAACACACCCAGAATGAAGCCGATTTGCTGAATCATTGAGACGACCATTTTAGCTATACTTCTTGTTTGATGTCAGACACCTCCTTTGCTTGAAGTCATGAACTGGCCTTCTATCCTCAGGTTCTTATCACTACGTACTCTTGAACAGGGAACCAACCTTATCAGATGTTTGCTTAAAATTGTCCAGAGTTGCTGTCACAGTTTCGGTCAACGATTGTTAATTTGGGAAGCGTGACTAATGATGAAAGGTTGTGCCTTGACCTTGTTTTCATATGTGACTCGTTTCAGGAAACTATGCATATGTCACTACTTCACAGGAGAGGCATTTGAATGTAAACATTTCTTTTTTACCAAAACGCTTTTTTGGGCAGAAATGCCATCAAACGTGTATGCCATCTGTAAATAAGAATAAAATGGTTAATTAAATTACTAGCCTAGTTGGTTAAGCAACGAAAAAAGGCAGGAACCTTCCCGCTAGCCATGATTGGGCTGAACAGCGTTCATCCATGTATATGGGTGTCCAGTATGAAGGAAGTTAGAGGTAGTTTCACGAGCCAATGCTAACTAGCATTAGCACCATGACTGGATACCTCCAACTTACTTCATTCTGGACACAGAGACATAAAAATGAGAGCTCATCTGACTTTCAAAATACAGCCGGTATGATGCATTTCGCATAATAAAAAAAAATACATATATATATATATATATATATATATTTCACCTTTATTTAACCAGGTAGGCCAGTTAAGAACAAGTTCTCATTTACAACTGCGGCCTGGCCAAGATAAAGCAAAGCAGTGCAACAAAAACAACACAGTTATACATAAACAAATGTACAGTCAATAACACAATAGAAAAATATATGTACAGTGTGTGCAAATGTAGAAGAGCAGGGATGATAGATGTGCAGTTGATGATGTGCAAGTAGAGATACTGGGGTGCAAAAGAGCAAGAGGGTAAGTAATAATATGGGGATGAGGTAGTATACCTGCTGGAGCGCGTGCTACAGGTGGGTGTTGCTATGGTGACCAGTAAGCTGAGATAAGGTGGGGCTTTACCTAGCAAAGACATAATAGACGACCTGGAGCCAGTGGGTTTGGCGATGAATATGTAGTGAGGGCCAGCCAACGAGAGCATACAGGTCGCAGTGGTGGGTAGTATATGGGGCTGGTGAAAAAACGGATGGCACTGTGATAGACTACATCCAGTTTGATGAGTAGAGTGTTGGAGGCTATTTTGTAAATGACATCGCCGAAGTCAAGGATCGGTAGGATAGTCAGTTTTACGAGGGTATGTTTGGCAGCATGAGTGAAGGAGGCTTTGTTGCGAAATAGGAAGCCAAGTCTAGATTTAATTTTGGATTGGAGATGCTTAACCTCTCTGGGCTAGGGGGCAGTGTTCAGAAGTTTGGAGAGTCTGGCGTGCCCAAAGTAAAATGCCTGTTACTCAGGCCCAGAAGCTAGGATATGCATATAATTAGTTGTATTTGATAGAAAACACTTCTGTTAACTGTTAAAATAATGTCTGTGAGTATAACAGAACTAATATGGCAGGCAAAAAACAGAGAAAAATCCATACGGAAAAATTGCTTTTTTGAGCTCCCATGCAATTGGTATGGTTTCCTATTGCACAATGAAAAGAATAGCTACCAGATTGCAGTACCTATGGCTTCCACTGGATGTCAACAGTCTTTAGACAAGGCTTGTTCTTTGAAAAATGCACAAGTAGCTATAGTTTATCATTGGGTTCCTCCTTGGGTCTGTAGTCCTGTGGCGCACGTGACTGAGGGCGCTCTCTTTGTTATTTATCTCTGGTATTGAACATACTACATTCCATCTTAAATTTGATTGTTTATTGACATATTAGGGTACCTGAGAATTGATTAGAAATGTTATTGACTTTATCGTTAACTTTGGATTATTTTGTCTGTATGTTGAACAAGTTGAACGGGTGGATTACTGAACAAAATGCACCAACCAAACAGAGTTTTTGGGATATAAAGAGGGACTTTATCGAACGAAACAACCATTTATTGTGTAGCTGGGACCCTTGAGATTGCAAACAGAGGAAGATCTTCAAAGGTAAGTGATTTATTCTATTGCTATTTTTGATTTTTGTGACGCCTGTGCTGCTTTGAAATGTATTTACATGCAGGAAGTATGCGGGGCGCTGTCCTCAGATAATCAAATGCTATGCTTTCGCCATAAAGCCTATTGTAAATCGGACAAAGCGGTTCGATTACCAAGATTCTGAGCTAAAGAATGGTGTATGACACTTGTATTTTCATGAATGTTTAATATTACGATATTTGTATTTTGAATTTCACCGGATGTTGTCGAGGTGGCACGCTAGTGGGACACTGTTCCGTATTGTGAGTCTGGAAGGAGAGTTTACAGTCTAACCAGACACCTAGGTATTTGTAGTTGTCCACATATTCTAAGTCAGAAACGCCCAGAGTAGTGATGCTAGTCCGGCGGGAGGGTGCGGGCAGCAATCGGTTGAAGAGCATGCACTTAGTTTTACTAGCATTTATAAGCAGTTGGAGGCCACGGAAGGAGTGCTGTATGGCGTTGAAGCTCGTTTGGAGGTTTGTTAGCATAGTGTCCAAAGAAGGGCCAGATGTATGTATACAGAATGGTGTCGTCTGCGCAGAGGTGGATCAGAGAATCACCAGCAGCAAGAGCGATATCATTGATATATACATAGAAAAGAATCTGCCCGAGAATTTAACCCTGTGGCACCCCCATAGAGACTTCCAGAGGTCCGGACAACAGGCCCTCAGATTTGACACACTGAACTCTGTCTGAGAAGTAGTTGGTGAACCAGGCGAGGCAGTCATTTGAGAAGCCAAGACTGTTGAGTCTGCCGATAAGAATGCAGTGATTGACAGTCGAAAGCCTTGGCCAGGTCAATGAAGACGGCTGCACAGTACTGTCTTTTATCGATGGCGGTTATGATATCGTTTAGGACCTTGAGCGTGGCTGAGATGCACCCATGACCAGCTCTGAAACCAGATTGCGTAGTGGAGAAGGTACAATGGGATTCGAAATGGTCGGTGATCTGTTTGTTAACTTGGCTTTCAAAGATTTTAGAAAGGTATATAACAATTTGAGTCTAGAGTGTCTCCCCCTTTGAAGAGGGGGATGACTGTGGCAGCTTTCAAATCTTTGGGGATCTCAGACGATACGAACGGAGGTTGAACAGGCTAGTAATAGGGGTTGCAACAATTTCGGCTGATAATTTTAGAAAGAGAGGGTCCAGAATGTCTAGCCCAGCTGATTTGTAAGAATCCAGATTTTGTAGCTCTTTCAGAACATCAGCTGTCTGGATTTTTGTGAAGGAGAAGCGGGGGGGCTTGGGCAAGTTGCTGTGGGGGGTGCTGAGATGTTGGCTGGGGTAAGGGTAGGCAGGTGGAAAGCATGGCCAGCCGTAGAAAAATGCTTCTTGAAATGAACGATTACCATAGATTTATCGGTGGTGACAGTGTTTCCTGTCCTTAGTGCAGTGGGCAGCTGGGAGGAGGTGCTCTTATTCTCCATGGACTTTACAGTGTCCCAAAACTTTTGGGAATTAGTGCTACAGGATGCAAATATCTGTTTGAAAAAGCTAGTCTTAGCTTTCCTAACTGACTGAGTATATTGGTTCCTGACTTCCCTGAAAAGTTGCAAATCGCGGGGGCTATTCGATGCAAATGCAGTATGCCACAGGATGTTTTTGTGTAGGTCAAGGGCAGTCAAGTCTGGGGTGAACCAAGGCCTATATCTGTTCTTAGTTCTAAAAAATGTTAATGGGGCATGCTTATTTAAGATGGCGAGGAAAGCACTTTTAAAGAGCAACCAGGCATCCTCTACTGACGGGATGAGGTCAATATCCTTCCAGGATACCCGGGCCAGGTCGATTAGAAAGGCCTGCTCGCTGAAGTTTTTTAGGGAGCGTTTGACATGGATGAGGGGGGGTCGTTTGACCGTGGACCCATTACGCACGCAGGTAATGAGGCAGTGATCGATGAGATCCTGGTTGAAGACAGCAGAAGTGTATTTAGAAAGCAAGTTGGTCAGGATGATATCTAAGAGGGTGCCCATGGTTACGGATTTAGGGTTGTACCTGGTAGGTTCCTTGATAATTTGTGTGAGAATGAGGGCATCTAGTTTAGATTGAAGGACAGCTGGGGTGTTAAGCATGTCCCAGTTTAGGTCACCTAACAGGACAAACTCTGAAGATAGATGGGGGGCGATTAATTCACATATGGTGTCCAGGGCACAGCTAGGGGCTGAAGGGGGTCTATAACAAGCGGCAACAGTGAGAGACTTGTTTATGGAAAGGTGGATTTTTAAAAGTAGAAGCTCGAATTGTTTGGGCACAGATCTGGATAGTATGATAGAACTCTGCAGGCTATCTGCAGTAGATTGCAACTCTGCCCCCTTTGGCAGTTCTATCTTGTCGGAAAATGTTATAGTAAGGAATGGACATTTCAGGATTTTCGGTGGCCTTCCTCAGCCAGGATTCAGACATGGCTAGGACATCCGGGTTGGCGGAGTGTGCTAAAGCAGTGAATAAAACAAACTTAGGGAGGAGGCTTCTAATGTTAACATGCATGTAACCAAGGCTTTTACGGTTACAGAAGTCAACAAATGAGAGCGCCTGGGGAATGGGAGTGATGCTGGGGGCTGCAGGGCCTGGGTTAACCTCTACATCACCAGAGGAACAGAGGAGGAGTAGGATAAGGGTACGGCTAAAGGCTATAAGAACTGGTTGTTTAGTGCGTTCGGAACAGAGAGTAAAAGGAGCAGATTTCTGGGCGCGGAAGAATAGATTCAAGGCATAATGTACAGACAAGGGTATGGTAGGAGTTGAGTACAGTTGAGGTAAACCTAGACATTGAGTGACGATGAGAGAGGTTTTGTCTCTAGAGGCACCATTTAAGCCAGGTGAGGTCACCACATGTGTGGGGGTGGAAAAAAAGGGCTAGCTAAGGCATATTGAGCAGGGCTTCAAGTGAAATAAGACAATAATCACTAACCAAAACAGCAATAGACAAGGCATATTGACATTAGGGAGAGGCATGTGTAGCCGAGTGATCGTAGGGTCCAGTGAGTAGCTAGGCGAGCTGGAGACACGGCGATTCAGACAGCTAGCAGGCCGGGGCTAGCAGGCTTGCAGATGGGCCTCCAGGGGGACATCGCAACAGAAGAGCCTGTTGAAACCCCCTCGGACGGTTACGTCGGCAGACCAGTTGTGATGGATCGGCGGGGCTCCGTGTCGGTAGTAAAGGGTCCAGGCCAATTGGCAAAAGAGGTATTGTAGCCCAGGAATTGGCTAATGGATCTCTTCGGCTAGCCGGGAGATGGGCCTAGCTCGAGGCTAGCTCCAGGCTAACTGGTGCTTGCTTTGGGACAGAGACGTTAGCCAGGAGTAGCCACTCAGATAGCAGCTAGCTAGCTGCGATGATCCGGTGTAAAGGTTCAGAGCTTGCGGTAGGAATCTGGAGATCTGGTAGAGAAAAAGCAGTCGGATATGCTCTGAGTTGATATCGCACTGTGCAGAGGCTGGCTGATGTCCGAGTTAATGGTGATGACCTCTAGCAGTGGCTAACTGACTACTAGCTAGTTAGCTGGCTAGCTTCTGATGGGGGTTCCGGTTCTAAGAGTCACTATTTGCAGTGTTGACCCTTCTTTTTCAAGACCTCTGCAATCCGCCCTGGCATGCTGTCAATTAACTTCTGGGCCACATCCTGACTGATGGCAGCCCATTCTTGCATAATCAATGCTTGGAGTTTGTCAGAATTTGTGGGGTTTTGTTTGTCCACCCGCCTCTTGAGGATTGACCACAAGTTCTCAATGGGATTAAGGTCTGGGGAGTTTTCTGACCATGGACCCAAAATATCGATGTTTTGTTCCCCCGAGCCACTTAGTTATCACTTTTGCCTTATGGCAAGGTGCTCCATCATGCTGGAAAAGGCATTGTTCGTCACCAAACTGTTCCTGGATGGTTGGGAGAAGTTGCTCTCAGAGGATGTGTTGGTACCATTCTTTATTTATGGCTGTGTTCTTAGGCAAAATTGTGAGTGATCCCACTCCCTTGGCTGAGAAGTAACCCCACACATGAATGGTCTCGGGATGCTTTACTGTTGGCATGACACAGGACTGATGGTAGCGCTCTGATGGTAGCGCTCACTTTTTTTCGGATGCCCCAAACAATCGGAAAGGGGATTCATCAGAGAAAATGACTTTACCCCAGTCCTCAGCAGTCCAATCCCTGTACCTTTTGCAGAATATCAGTCTGTCCCTGATGTTTTTCCTGGAGAGAAGTGGCTTCATTTGCTGCCCTTCTTGACACCAGGCCATCCTCCAAAAGTCTTCGCCTCACTGTGTATGCAGATGCACTCACACCTGCCTGCTGCCATTCCTGAGCAAGCTCTGTACTGGTGGTGCCCATGATCCCGCAGCTGAATAAACTTTAAGAGACGGTCCTGGCGCTTGCTGGACTTTCTTGGCCGCCCTGAAGCCTTCTTCACAACAATTGAACCGCTCTCCTTGAAGTTCTTGATGATCCGATAAATGGTTGATTTAGGTGCAATCTTACTGGCAGCAATATCCTTGCCTGTGAAGCCCTTTTTGTGCAAATCAATGATGATGGCACGTGTTTCCTTGTAAGAAAACCATGGTTGACAGAGGAAGAACAATGATTCCAAGCACCACCCTCCTTTTGAAGCTTCCAGTCTGTTATTCAAACTCAATCAGCATGACAGAGTGATCTCCAGCCTTGTCCTCGTCAACACTCACCCCTGTGTTAACGGGAGAATCACTGACATGATGTCCGCTGGTCCTTTTGTGGCAGGGCTAAAATGCACCAGAAATGTTTTTTGGGGATTCAGTTCATTTGCATGGCAAAGAAGGACTTTGCAATTAATTGCAATTCATCTGATCACGCTTCATGACATTCTGGAGTATATGCAAATTGGCATCATACAAACTGAGGCAGCAGACTTTGTGAAAACTAATATTTGTGTCATTCTCAAAACGTTTGGCCACGACTGTACACTATCTTGAAAATTTGATTGCTGACATGCAACATATTTTGGGACTATATCAACAATGGGACTAATGAAACAAACACAAAAAGATGGGTGGAATGTTCCTTTAAGCTACAGGTCCAGTTGACTGCCTGCCCCTCTCCCAGCCTCTAGTGAATATTTGTTTTAATTTCAACAACTTTACTAGACACCTTGCGAAAGTTGGATGTAAAAGAAATCCACTGTGGCTGATTTGCTTGATCCTTTCTTGCTTCAGATTTCTGCTCCTTTGATCGCAGAATCTTTAACACATATTTTTTACCTTACAATTATTTCAGATACCATCCCTTGGGTCTGCAAATATATATATTCTCACCTTCAGAAAGGTGATGACCCATATGACCTAAATACTTAATCACCCCATTTCCAAACTGTCTTGCCTTGCAAAAATTATAGAATCCTTGGTAAATACAAATTTTTTTACTATGAAATGTATACTAAATGTACACCAGTCAGGTTTCAGACCGGGTCATATAACCATTTCTTCTACTTCGTTGGTTTTAAATTATGTTTTTAATTGTTTGGATAAAAATAAACTCTGTGTGGCCCTTTTTATTGACCTGTCGAAAGCCTTCGACACTGTGGACCACTATTACTTATTCAGAGTAGGGTAACGAGATTGTTTTCCGGGAGCTGCCCCCTGAAATGTCCCCGTTTTTAACTGTGCGTTAAAAACAGACCGCAAAGTGAAATAATATTTTCCGTGGCAAGAAAGACCGGGCAGCAGAGCCTACCGGTTGACATCTCAATCGCGTTGTGCTTGTTTTGGCCGGCAGAGGGGGCTGCTCGCTATAGCAGCTTCATTCACTCTTCTATCTTCTACTAACTACTTGCTCACGATATTTTTCGAGAAAACTTCTGTGGAAAACTCGGCCAGAAGCTATCAAGGGTCAAGTGAATCCACAACATCACCACAAACGTCTTTTCAAGCCAGGTAAATTACAATCGTTTGAGATACTAGCTAGTGATGTTATAATGTCACAATTTATTATATAGATAGATGATCTGCTCTATAAGGTTTTAAATAGGTTATGCTAGTTAATGTTAGCTATGTAGACTAAGTTAGCTAGCTAGGTTAGCTAGCTACTGTCATGCTAGCTAGGTTAAAAATCTTTCACATGTAAACATGCAGTGGACAGGCTATTTTGAAAATATGATTATATTAACGTAATGCACAATTAATTATGAGAATATTTATTTGTATATTACAATTTTAATGGTTTGGCATTATAATAAGTAACGTTAGTGTGAAAATATATTTAAACATTTTCATGGATAACATTAGCATAATGTTTTCTGTTAGAGAGTGGAGAGGAAGGAGAGGAGGAAGACTGGATAGGAAGAAGAGTGAAGGAGATAGAGGAGGAAAGGTAAAAGACATGATTACAGAGCCTGCCAATTTATTATTCCAAACAATGTTTTTGAGATAAAATACAAATATTAGGTAAGCAATGGGAATCTGTGAACCAAAGTATTTTATCTAATCATGTACTATTTATTATTAAAGATTGGAGAGGAGGGAGAAGAGTGAGAAGGAAAAATTAAGAGAGTAAAAAGAGTGAAGCAAGGAGAGTGTAGAAGAGTGAGGTGGAAAGGTAAAGAGAAAGAAAGGAAGACTAGTGAAGAAAAGAGGCGGAGAAAGATTGGAGAAGAAAAAGTTAAGAGAGTAAGAAGAGTGATACAAGGAGAGTGAAGAAGAGCAGACAGTGGAGGTACAATTGCTCTTTCCAAGAAACGGAAATGCCATTTTAATGATGAGAGAATTTCCATTCATACACTCAGGTCAAGACGATAGAATGGTTCACTGCACCCTGCACGTTGTAATTCCTCTTTTTCAATTGGCAGCGGGGGAAGAACGGCAGTGGTAGAACATCAACAGACGAAAAAGCATAAAGCCTCTGATTGCCCGTGTTGGTATGCCCTCTGTCATCACATTCTTCAAGAAGGTAGAGCCTTCCCAAGAAGAATATGATTTAGCTGTGCAGGAAGGTGTCTTTGCATACCACACTATGCGACACAATCATAGTTACAGATCTATGGACTGCACAGCACAACTGACACGGAAGCTTTATGAGCCAATGTTTACTTGTGCTAGGACAAGATGTGACGCCATAGTGAGTATCGTGTTAGCACCCTGGGCAACTACTTTGGTTACACAGGACCTAGACCAGGCTGAATTTGTGTCCCTGTCCATTGATGCGTCCAATCATGGACATGTAAAGCTGCTGCCAATAGTAGTCAGATATTGTAAGATATATGATGGCAGCACATCTGTGGAAACAAAACTGCATGATTTTGTTGAATTGAAAGGAGAAACAGCAGAGGAAATTGCAGCTGAGGTCCTGGTGGTCATCCCAAAATTATACCTGGAAAATAAAGTTGTGCATTCCCTGCCGACAACACAAATACCGGTTTATCTGTAAAAAAACGAACTTTCACCTGTATGCAGATGCCAATGTGGTGTATGCTATTGCCCCCAGAGCTGACCAGGCTCTGTCAGAGCTTCAATCAGCCTTTATTGCCTTGCAGAAAGCCTTTGAACTGAAATTGGTACTTAATGCAGGCTGAGTGAAAAGGGAAACCGCACACTGCTCTTGATAGTATCACTGATCTTTAATAAGCTTACATATCGGCCTAACGGCCTTCGTCAGAGCTTTTGTGAGCTTTTTTAAATTAGCACCCTTATGTAGACCTAGCCCCACCCACATCCGTTCCACGCATCGAAAGGGGTTGGAGGCGAAGGGAAAACAAATAAGTGCTACCAAATATAACAATGTGCATTTCATAATTATTAGAATAAAGGATTTAAAGACATATTAAACACGTCTGTAAAACCACAATGAGGACATCAACCTACCGAGCAAGTTTTCATAAATCATTGGGTACAGCGTAAGAAAAACATCAGAGTAATCAGAAAAAGGGGCATAATTCATGTTCAAAATCACAACATAACATACATAGGCATTTCATCATTAAGACATTTAGGAAACAATGTCTGAAGGGTGAAAATCCAAAAGCATTCTCTTTTACTCAGAGTATTATTAATATCACCTCCCCTGTCTGATATCTTAACTTTCTCTATGCCACTAAATCTAAAGGTAGAAATGTCATGTTTTAGGTCATTAAAATGTAATGCGACTGGATAATCCCTGTCGTTTCTCCTGATTGAACTTTTATGTTCACTGATTCTCTGTTTGAGAGAATGAAAGGTTTTACCTACATAGCACAGCCCACATGGACATTTAATAATGTAGATAACATGGAGCGGTGTGCGGTTTCCCTTTTCCCTCATCTTGTCCAATTATTACCATGCAACTGCAAAAAGATTGCGAGTGCCTTTTGAATACTTAATGCAGGTAAAACCAAGTATATGTTATTTTCCAAATCACGTAAAAATTTATCTGATTATTTATGCATACGTACTTTGGATGGTGCCCTCATTAATCGTGTCCCCGCTTATAAATATTATATTAGGACACGGTCCTGTCTTTCATTAAATAGCAGAAAACAAGTAATTCAGTCAACATTCATTCTGGGTATTGACTATGGCGATATTGTCTATATGAATGCAGCTGCCACTGTATTGAAGACATTGGATGCAGTTTGTCATATCGCATTGCACTTTATTACGGGCGATAGAAAATGCTATGATGTGTACTGAAACTATCAGAAAGTAGGCGGAATTGAATGGAATCCAGGTCTGGTAACTTACACGTCTGAATGTTAACAATGAGGTAAGGTGCTTTATAGACATTAGGTGTGCAACGCATCAATATACTAGTCTTCAAAGACTAATGTCTATAAAGCACTCTTGCATAAAATTCTGCCATACCTTACCTCATTGTTAACCTTCAGATGTATAAGTTACCAGATCCTTAAAGTTGGTGGAGTTGGTGCCTCTAGCGCAATTCAGGCGTTTGTTAGAGGGCCTTTTTACTGAATAATGTGTTTGTTTAATATGATTGTGTCTTGCTTTTTGTTTATTGTGTAATTGATGTGTATGTAGATTGTTGTTTATTGATGTGTTAATGCAAGTCTCAGCATGACTCCCTACTTAAATAAAAGGTAAAAAAACATAAAGGAAACTCCAACATAAAGTTTCTTAATAGGGCTTTAGGTCACCACGAGCCACCAGAACAGCTTCAATGCGCCTTGCTGTGCATGTGTGTAGCTTATAGATAACCTATTTAACTAAGACAAATACTTTTTCCTGGTCAGGTGTTTGTGGGTTTGTGTGATTGAGTCAAGCTAGCTACATTTTCAGATGTTATACGTTTCTAATTTTGTCAGAAAGTCATTTTCATTGCTAGCTAACACTGAACCTAGTTGGTTAGCTTTAGCTACCTGTAGATTCATGCATGGTAATAACGTTATGACTTGGGATTATGGTTCATTGTTTAGCTAGCTAGCTACATGTCTAAACAAAAGACTCCACTATGCAAGAAACCATTTCACTGTACCGTTTACATCTTCTGTATCCTGTGCATTTGACAAATAAATGTTGATTTCATTTTATATAGTGAGTGTTTACCAGAGACGGTAATGTGAAGAACAACAGGACCTGCACCAAAGTCAAATTAGGATATAATAGGCCAACGAGACAGTATCCAAGTAAAAAATTCTCTGGTAGAATGCCGTGCGTTTATTTCGTCACACTAACAACCGTAAGCTGTTTTCTGTAATTAGCTCACCCTTAACTTGTAAATAGTGATCTTGTTGCAAGTTTATTTTCCTGTAATAATGAATACAAATTAGCTAAAGTTAAGACATTGTATGATATGGTCATTATTTGAACTGGCTAGCCAGCTAAATTAACGAAGCTAGAAACTAACCAACACACTGTTTAGAAAGTTGCTTTGAGTTGCATGGTTTGCGATGTTGACATACAGTACCAGTCAAAAGTTTGGACGAACCTACTCGTTCAAGGGCTTTTCTTTATTTTTACTATTTTCTACATTGTAGAATGATAGTGAAGACATCAAAACTATGAAATAACACATATGGAATCATGTAGTAACCAAAAAAGTGTTAACAAATGAAAACATATTTTATATTTGAGATTCTTGCCTTGATGACAGCTTTGCACACTCTTGTTATTCTCTCAACCAGCTTCATGAGGTAGTCACCTGGAATACATTTCAATGAACAAGTGTGCCTTGTCAAAATTCGGAAAATTCAAGGCCTTTGAAAGTTTCTTCAAGTGCAGTCGCAAAAACCATCAAGCGCTATGATGAAGCTGGCTCTCATGAGGAAAGGAAGGAAAGGAAGACACAGAGTTACCTCTTCTGCAGAGGATAAGTTCATTAGAGTTACCAACCTCAGAACTTGCAACCCAAATAAATGCATCACAGAGTTCAAGTAACAGACACATTTCAACATCAACTGTTCAGAGGAGACTGAGTGAATCAGGCCTTCATGGTCGAATTGCTGCAAAGAAACCATTACTAAATGACACTAATAAGAAGAAGAGACTTGCTTGGGCCAAGAAACGCAAGCAATGGGCATTAGACCAGTGGAAATCTGTCCTTTATTAGACCGGTGGAAATCTGTCCTTTGGTCTGATGAGTCCAAATGTGAGATTTGGTTCCAACCAAACGTAGAGATGTAGAGTAGGTAAACGGATGATCTCGGCATGTGTGGGTCCCACCGTGAAGCATTGAGGAGGAGGTGTGATGGCATGGGGGTGTGTTGCTGGTGACACTGTCTGTGATTTATTTAGAATTCAAGGCACACTGAACCAGAATTGCTACTACAGCCGTCTGCAGCGATGCGCCATCCCATCTGGTTTGGGCTTAGTGGGACTATAATTTGTTTTTCAACAGGACAATGACCAAACACACCTCCAGGCTGTGTAAGGGCTATTTATCCAAGAAGGAGAGTGATTGAGTGCTGCATCAGATGACCTGGCCTGCACAATCACCCAACCTCAACCTAATTGAGATGGTTTGGGATTCGTTTTTTTATTTAATTTGTCAAGTCAGTTAAGAACAAATTCTTATTTACAATGACGGCCTACCCCGGCCAAACCCGGACGACGCTGGGCCAATTGTCCCAATCACGGCCGGATGTGATACAGCCTGGATTCAAACCAGGGTGTCTGTAGTGACACCTCAAGCACTGAGATGCAGTGCCTTAGACTGCTGCGCCACTCGGGAGCTCCAAACCAGCTTCACCTGGAATGCTTTTCCAACAGTCTTGAAGGAGTTGGACCGCAGAGTGAAGGAGAAGCAGCCAACAAGTGCTCAGCATATGTAGGAACTCCTTCAAGACTGTTGGAAAAGCATTCCAGGTGAAGCTGGTTGAGAGAATGCCAAGAGTCTGCAAAGTTGTCATCAAGACAAAGGGTGGCTACTTTGAAGAATCTAAAATATATTTTGATTTGTTTGACACTTTTTTGGTTACTACATGATTCCATATGTATTATTTCGTAGTTTTGATGTCTATTGTTTTACAATGTAGAAAATAGTAAAAATAAAGATAAAACCTTGAATGAGTAGGTGTGTCTAAACTTGACTGGTACTGTATACCACATTCATTTTTAAACTGATGCGTTTATTAGTGTGAAAATACAACAGTTATGCTATTTTGGACCACCATGCTGCTGATGTCATGCTGCATGTCATTTTTGTGTATATACTTTTTCATAACGACAACGACAAGGTTGATGTCGGACAACAATAGAATGTTCATGATGCCACTACGTCAACTGTAAACAGAAATGTCGATAGACGTAGTATAAACTAGCCTTTAGTCTTGAAATCTTTGGTTGTTTAGTACACGTCTGTATTCACTCTGTTTAGAACATGGCCTCACATGTGAATCCTTAAAGAGAGGGGTGGAGCTAAGGCTTAAGAGGGTGTGAACGATGCTGAACTTGTGTACACAAAGTACAGCTCTCCAGTACGTCTACCAAAAAATTTTTTTCTCAAAAGCAGAGATGCTTTCCAGTTGTTCCTCAACTGTAGTGTATGATAACTATTTTGTAGCTCTGAGTCTCTACTTTTATCCAATGTAAAAACACAATTTCAGATGTTGGTACATAAGATCGAGCCGGTCGGTCACATATATGTCACGTTCTTGTAAAGGAGAGCACCAATGAGCAGCGTGTGTTACATGCCACATATTTTTTATTGAAAGAATAGTGAAACTTCACAAAAAAGAACAAACTGATCATCACATACGGTGTACATACCACGAAACACATTCAATAACCCACAACCCAGGTGGGGAAATGAGCAACCTATATAGGATTCCCAATTAGAGGCAACGAACAACAGCTGCCTCTAATTGGGAACCAACTCAAAAAACCAACATAAAGAATGCCAAACACCCCTGGTCATGTCCTGGCCCAAAACCCTATAGAGAACCCAGAGGGCTCTCTATGGCCAGGACGTGACAATATGTGACTCACCACCTGGATTCGGTCTTATGTAGCAAAATTTGAAATTGTGTTTTTTATGCAGAGCTACAAAATTGTATATCATAAACTACATTTGGATGTTTTTCTTCCCTACCTACACCATTTGGGGTCGGCCTGTCAGGAAGTCCAGGACCCAGTTGCACAGGGAGGGGTTCAGACCCAGGGCCCTGAACATAGTGATGAGCTTGGAGGGCGCTATGGAGTTGAAGGCTGAGCTGTAGTTGATGAACAGCATTCTGACAGGTATTTCTCTTGTCCAGGTGGGATAGGGCAGAGTGCAGTGCAATGGTGATTGAGTCGTCAGTGGATCTGTTGGGGCGATATGCGGATTGTAGTGGGTCTAGGGTGATGGGTAAGGTGAAGGTGATATGATCCTTAACTAGCACTCAATGATGGCAGAAGTGGGTGCTACTGCGTGCAATGTATTCACATAAGCATCATGTTCCTTGATGCCAAAATGTGACTTCATTGACTGTTATCTGCTGATAACAGGCTGCATCACAAGAGTTTCTCTGTACCGTTGTCATTATCAGTAAAACCCAACCTGAAAACATGCAGTACAAATCAGTGGACATTTAATCTACAATATTTTAAATTAGGTATGTTTGAGGTTTGAAGCCTACTTTGGAACCAACAGCTGAATGAATCAAAACACTGAGCATTTGTTTTTTTATTTTATTTTTATTTAACCTTTATTTAACTAGGCAAGTTAGTTAAGAACAAATTCTTATTTACAATGACAGCCTACCCCGGCCAAACCCTAACCAGGACATCGCTGGGCCAATTGTGCATCACCCTATGGGGCTCCCAATCACAGCCGGTTGTGATACAGCCTGGAATCAAACCTGTAGTGTAGTCTGTAGTCTGTAGTGACACCTCTAGCACTGAGAAGCAGTGCCTTAGACCGCTGTGCCACTCGGGAGCCCTGTTCTTCACATGATTTCTGTGTATTCTCTTCCTCTATACAACACATTTTATTTATATACAGTGAGCACCATAATTAATTGGACAGTGACCATTTTTTTGTTATTTTGGTTCTGTACTCTAGCACTTTGAGTTTGAAAGGATACAATGACAATGAGGGTGAAGTGCAGACTGTCATCTTTATTTAGAGGGTATTTTCATATATATCGGATGAACCGTTTAGAAATTATAGAAGCTTTTGTACATGGTCGCCCCATTTTCGGGCATCAGAAAACATTGGACAGTTTAACATAATGTAGAATAAAGTAATCATTGTTAATATTTGGTGGCATATCCTTTGCATGCAATGACTGCTTGAAGTCTGCGATGCATCGACATCACCAGACGCTGGGTATATTCCCTGGTGATGCTTTGCCAGGCCTGTACTGCAGCCATCTTCAGTTCCTGCTTGTTTCGGGGACTTATTGCCTTCAGCCTCCTCTTCAGCATGTAAAATGCATGTTCAATTGGATTCAGATCCGGTGATTGACTCTGCCTTTTTTTCTCCACACTTTCCTCTTTCCATCACTCTGGTACATGTTAGTCTTTGTCTCATCTGCCCACAATACTTTTTTCCAGAACTCTTGGGTATCTTTTAGGTGCTTTTAGCAAACTGTAATCTCGCCTTTCTGTTCTTCAGGCTTATCAATGGTTTGCATCTTGTAGTGTACCCTCTGTAGTTCTGCTGGTGTAGTCTTCTACGTATGGTAGACTTTGACATATCTACACCTGCATCCAGGAGAGTGTTTTTGATCTATTGGGCTGTTGTCAGGGGAGTTGGTTCTTCACCATAGAGAGTATTCTCCGGTCATCCACTACAGTGGTCTTCCTCAGTCTACCGAGTCTTTTGACATAATTGAGTTCACTGGTTGTTTTTTTCTTGTTAATGATGAACCAAACTGTTGACTTGGGCATGCCCAGGGTTTTTGCAATGTTCCTTATTGATTGATTTTCATTTCTGAGCCTTATGACGGTCAGCTTCATTTGCATCGACACTGCTATCTTCCTCATGTTGTCACACCCCAACAACAACCTCCAAAGGCAATAGCAAAGTCTAGACTCAACACTATTCATCAACAGCAATCCTGCATTCACTAACAACACAAATTAATACATCTGCCTAACAACACACATCTGTGAAGCCAATTCGACAAATACTTG
Source organism: Hucho hucho (assembly GCA_003317085.1). Classification (NCBI taxonomy): domain Eukaryota; kingdom Metazoa; phylum Chordata; class Actinopteri; order Salmoniformes; family Salmonidae; genus Hucho; species Hucho hucho. Next base: position 1,008,741 of record QNTS01000215.1, read on the forward strand.
TAGTACCTTAAAATGGGGCGACTATGTACAAAAGGTGCTGTCATTTTTAAACGGTTCATCCGATATGTATGAAAATACCCTCTAAATAAAGATGACAGTCTGCACTTCACCCTCATTGTCATTGTATCCTTTCAAACTCAAAGTGCTAGAGTACAGAACCAAAATAACAAAACAATTATCACTGTCCAATTAATTATGGTGCTCACTGTATATACTGTATATACCTTAATTAACATGTATTATGCTAAATCATCATCGTTCTTCAAGTGCAGAAGTAGATACAAAGCCTTTATATTTTGTTCTTCCTCGCTATGTTTTTATGCTACTTTTTGATGTCGATACCAGATGACTCTGTTGACAGTGTGTGGACTCAGTTCTGTATCACCACCAGCCAGCGAAGCTAAGGTAAATAGCAAACACTGATATGATTGTAATGAACTGAAACCAATTTTACCAAGGCTGATAACATGAAAAGAAATGTCAGAGACCTGCATTCAGACAGAGGGTTGCAAAATATTGGTCATTCGAGGCACAGATGGGCAGTATTTCTGTTACATGTATTTGAAACATGTATTTCAATTACTTCTGAGTATTTTGTATTACACTCGGTTGAACTACACTCCAATGTATTGTTGGGTTCTATCTTGAAATGTACTTGTTACCATACTAAACTTATTGATAACTTGTACAGTACCAGTCAAAAGTTTGGACACACGTACTCATTCCAGGGTTTTTCTTTATTTTTACTATTTTCTACATTGTAGAATAATAGTGAAGATATCAAAACTATGAAATACAGACCAAAGGACAGATTTCCACCGGTCTATGAAATTCCACAAATTTACTTTTAACAAGGCACACCTGTTAATTGAAATGGATTCCAGGTGACTACCTCATGAAGCTGGTTGAGAGAATGCAAGAGTGTGCAAAGCTGTCATCAAGGCAAAGGGTGGCTACTTTGAAGAATCTCAAATATAAAATATATTTTCATATTTTCATGAACACTTTTTTGGTTACTACATCTTTCCATAGACTGGAAGCCAATTTATGCTTGTTTCGAAAGTGGTCAGAGCCTCCATATGGAGGGTGTGATGCAATTGTGGAGCCTCCAGAGGCATGCAGAGGCCAGATCGAGCTCTGTACCGTATTGCCATGAGCCTCCCAAATTTTGTAACAATGCAGAGGGCTCTGTATAGCTTCGCATTGACATGATTGGTTGACGGTAGGTGGGAGCAGTACATCCTGTTTAAACACAAATTTCCTTCCTTGACAACAGCTCTGCACTGCTCCGCGAAGGGCAAGTAGTATAAATGCCCCGACTTCTGCTGAGGCCATTCTTGCCCTGACTTCTGCTGAGGCCATATCACCGTAAATTCTGCATAGCCAATGCAGACTCGGATTGACCGTGCACCCAGATGCACAATGCGCTCTCTCCCACCAATTTGTGCACATTCATTGTTTCATAGCTTCATTGTGTGAATTGTTTGCATTTGATTGTTAGTGTATATCAATTCCCCATTACATATATCACCAGTAGTACATTTACTGTTAATTCCTATCATTTCTAAACTACAATGTTTGTCACTTGGTTATGGTAATTTCTTTTAATGCATTCAATATTACTATTCCAGTCTTCCTGATATCATTGTCAGAGTGGACACATTGTTTGCAGAATCCACAACCTATGCTACACTTGTTAGAAACACGTTTTGGTTTATTTAATTCCATTTACTAAATTTGTCAATTTAGTCATTTTGTGCTCTCCTGTCAATGTTCAACGCATTGAAGTAAGCCGATAGTTTTTTTTTACATTTTAACCTTTATTTAACTAGGCAAGTCAGTTAAGAACAAATTCTTATTTACAATGACTGCCTAGTCCGGCCAAACCCGGAAGACGCTGGGCCAATTGTGCCCCACCCTATGGGACTCCCAATCACGGTAGGATGTGATGCAGCCTGGATTCGAGACAGATACTGCAGTGATGCCTCTTGCACTGAGATGCAGTGTCTTAGACCACTGCACCACTCGGGTTACCTGGCCTGCGTGCAAATTTAGGCATATAAATGTGCCCATTTGGGGATCTGATAGTATTACTGATTGGCTTAACACACCACCACTAATGACCTGTGGAGCTTCTCAAAGTAATGTTTTCTTCACCTGAAACAGCAAGCAAACAAAGTCTGTTTTTACATCCATTGAGAATTACAATAGCTCCTCAATGTATTTGAAAAATCTTTCCAGCTCTCTCCTTTTTCGATAACCACTCAGCGTGAAAGGAAAACATGTTATGCTCTGATCCAGTGGAAACGTCCTAAAATAGGCTTCTTATCAGTGCTTGACTTGGACGGAAATAGGTTCAGGGTACTCATTTTGGGTGCTGGTACTGTTTGGAGCTAATTAGCTTTTGAGCTAATATTCTATAAGAGGAACAGGAGCTCAAGCAGTAGAACATTTGAGGTACCGATACTCAGCTCCAGTGAGCTCCTGCCCAATTCAAGCACTGCTTCTTATCCCTTGCTCAAATAGCCTACAGCTGTGTCTGTCCCGAGCTCACTGGCGCTGGAAACTGAGGTCCCAGAATATTTTATACCATGTTTAAAGTTCGCTAGTGCAATTTTCCTGCTGACCCAAGTTAATAGTTGATACAATGTTTCAAGTTCGTTGCAGACAGGCCATGTGTAGCCAATGTGATGTATAGGATATTTATTTTTATCAGGATATTTTCTACCTGCAGGCCGCAATGTTTTTATTTGTTGGCTTTCTGTACATATGGCAATAGAAGTAACTTTTTAGGTTTGTATCATTTTCATTTAGATTTGGATCGAATTTTGATTAAGCACATGACAATGATTTTGCGATATGAAGACCTTGTTATAAATTAAATTAAACTGTTTCACGACAATGTGCATATGAAAACTACAACTGGCACACAGATTGGTAGAAATGGTAAGATAAATGGGCATTCCACATGAGAAAGGTTGCCAACTAACTCCTCCTGTAGCATTTTACTGGCAACTTCAGGAGAGTAATGGCAGAATCTGCTAAAGCCAGCAGGAGCAGGAGGAGAATAGTTGGGTCAGGTTAATTAAGGTTTCTTTCTTCTGGTTATCTACATTTTGAGCAATGGATTGATCGAAAGAACAGACAACTTTTGGTCGACCAATAAATGTTTTTGCCTTAGTATGGATGACGTCTTTCTCCCCTGCCCTTGTTCCTGCCCATTTGATAATGGGCCATTCTAAATCTAAACTAATTGTACATATTAGTAAAGACAATATTAAATTGAGCATAGTCTAATGGGTGAAAATATGATCACTTGATGTGAGAACAGCTGTGCAGCCCGAGGCAAGGAACAGAGCCAAGCTTCTTTTGCAGATTTCTCAAATCATCAATAGCCTATAGTCGCATCATGCAACCCATATATGTTTTGATTTCTAAGATATTCTAAGGTTTGTATCATTCACAATTAAAGTTGCCAAATAACTCTAAATCTACTTTATAGGACCTGTTTCAAATGATAACTTTTATAGTCAACATAACCACTTCATGTGCGCACTCGCCCGGAATGGGAAACATATCCTTTCTATTTTATTCAGCAAAGTTTTTTATTATATTGTTCTTACTATACAATCATATAATATAAAATAATGACATGGGACTTACAGTGGGGCAAAAAAGTATTTAGTCAGCCACCAATTGTGCAAGTTCTCTCACTTAAAAAGATGAGAGGCCTGTAATTTTCATCATAGGTACACTTCAACTATGACAGACAAAATGAGGAAAAAAAATCCAGAAAATCACATTGTAGGATTTTTAATGAATTTATTTGCAAATTATGGTGGAAAATACAAACATACAAACAAGCAAGATTTCTGGCTCTCACAGACCTGTAACTTCTTCTTTAAGAGGCTCCTCTGTCCTCCACTCGTTACCTGTATTAATGGCACCTGTTTGAACTTGTTATCAGTATAAAAGACACCTGTCCACAACCTCAAACAGTCACACTCCAAACTCCACTATGGCCAAGACCAAAGAGCTGTCAAAGGACACCAGAAACAAAATTGTAGATCTGCACCAGGTTGGGAAGACTGAATCTGCAATAGGTAAGCAGCTTGGTTTGAAGAAATCAACTGTGGGAGCAATTATTAGGAAATGGAAGACATACAAGACCACTGATAATCTTCCTCGATCTGGGGCTCCACGCAAGATCTCACCCCGTGGGGTCAAAATGATCACAAGAACGGTGAGCAAAAATCCCAGAACCACACGGGGGGACCTAGTGAATGACCTGCAGAGAGCTGGGACCAAAGTAACAAAGCCTACCATCAGTAACACACTACGCCGCCAGGGACTCAAATCCTGCAGTGCCAGACGTGTCCCCCTGCTTAAGCCAGTACATGTTCAGGCCCGTCTGAAGTTTGCTAGAGAGCATTTGGATGATCCAGATGAGGATTGGGAGAATGTCATATGGTCAGATGAAACCAAAATA
>QNTS01000215.1:1020660-1043960 GCA_003317085.1 Hucho hucho
GGGGGGGGGTAGAGCGGGAGCAGACGTGACAGATGACATGGATCTGGTTGAATACTAATACCTGGTATGTCCTGAATAACAGGGAGAATTTCAAACCAAAAAGAGTGGATTTTCAGACATTGCCAAAATATGTGTGATAAAGTACCTATTTGTCCACACTGCCTCCAGCACGTAGCTGATATTCCTTTTTCCATTTTATTAAGTTTATCAGGGCTCATTAAAAAAACGATGTAGTTCTTTGAATTGAAACTCCATTGTTCGGTTACACGTAGTGGCTTTATATAGTGTTTCCATATGTTCCCCCAGCTCTCCTCTGATATCTGCACCTGTAATTCAACCTGCCATGAGTTGCTTAGATTATCTAAAGATAACATTTGCATGTTAAGGATATTGTGATAAAACGGTTGAAACGGTTCCAATGTTTTCCCCTTGAAAAGTGATTCAATCATCTCGTCAATAGGCGTAATCGGCTCAGTCATTTTTTGTAACAGTCATTTTTTAACAATGAATTGCCTTACTTGAAGGTACCTATAAAAATTTGTTTGGGATATAATGAATTCCTCCTGGATTTCTTGAAATTATTTAAAAATTAATCCTTTGAATAGTTGAGAGACTCTACAAAGCCCTCTCTCTTCCCATTCCCTAAATCCTTGGGACATAGTCGCAGGGAGAAAGGCTGGGTTGTGAAATATAGGCGAGTGTCTAAAAATGGAATTACTCAGTTTATATTGGCGTTGAACCTCCCTTCATGTCTTCAATGTAAGAGTAATAACTGGGGTTTGTTTAATCTTGTCAATAGAAATAGGGTCTGCTATAAAGAGAAGACAATGTAAAGGCATATCACAATATTGACTCAATTTCAAGCCATGACAAATCCTTTGGTTGTTGAATCCATGATGCTATGTGATTAAGTTGCGCTGCCCAGTAATATGACTTAAGGTTAGGGAGGCCAAGCCCACCCAATTCTTTGAACAGCTGCTGTTTTTCATAACTAACTTTTATATCCTTTTTATTTTAAAATAAAACAATTGGTAATTGCTGCGTTTAGGTGAGTAAAGGTTTTAACAAGGATTTTAACAGGAAGCATTGAAAACAGATAGAGCAGTCTTGGTAAGACATTCATTTTCACAGAAGCAACCCGACCTGCTAGAGATATAGGGAGGGGCATCCAACAGTCTAGATCTTCAATGATTTTACTAATCACAGTGGGGTAGTTCAAAGCATATAGTTTCCCATAGTCTGGCGTAATATTAATACCCAAGTAATGCATGCTTGTATCAGTCCACTTAAATGCGTAGTTGTCTTTGATACTTGAGGGTGCATCACCAAATGTCATCATAGCAATAGTTTTACCAACGTTAATTTTATAGCCTGATGTAGCACCATATTCACCTATTAATGTACAGGATGACATCGTCTGCATACAGCGATATCTTGTGTTCATTTGGCCCCACCTGCAGACCATGAATGTTTATGGCACTTTGAATAGCTTCCGCCAGAGGTTCTATACTAAGGGCAAATAACAGTGCCGACAGACAATCTCCTTGACGATTTCCTCGTTGTAATGAAAAGGTTTGCGACATATTCCCATTTGTTCTAACAGATGATTTGGGACTTGAATATATCAGCACTATCCATTTCAAAAAGCGCTCCCCAAAAACAAACTTCTTTAACGTTGCTAAAAGAAAGACCCAGTCGACGTGGTCAAATGCCTTTTCAGCGTCGAGAGATAGTATAACTGTTTGTTTGAGTTGGGTCTTAGAGTAATTGATTATATTCAGAAGTCATTTTATATTCGACGTTGAGTGACGTCCTATAATGAACCCGGTTTGATCTGGATTGATACATTTTGTTACTACCTCCTCAATTATTTTTATTAAAATCTTAGTAAGGATTTTAGAATCACAATTCAGTAAATGTACTGGTCTATGGGAACCACAGTCTAGTGGGTCTTTACCTGGCCTCTTTAACACGGTGATGATTGCTTCACACCAAGTATCTGGATATATATTGCGCTCTATAACCTCATGAAGAAAACCTCTGATCAGCGGTATTAGTTCTTTCCTGAACGTTTTATAGAACTCACAGGGGGAACCCATCGGGATCCGGACACTTCCCATTTTGCATGCCTCTGATGGCTGCTTCTATCTCTGAGTCAGTAATGGGGGCGTCTTTAATTTCCTTATCTTCACACGACAGCTCTGGCAGGTTCAAGTGTGTGAGAAAGTCCTTCGGAGAGGAAACATCTTTAGGTTTCTTAAATAGGGTCTCGTAGTACTCAGCAAATGTCTTATTTATTTATTTGGGACAAGAAGTAACTTTGGCCTGCAAGGTTCTGGTATCGTTCAGCTGCATCCTTTTTAAGTTGCAGTGCAAGAAGTTTCCCTGGTTTGTCTCCATGAGTATAGTATTTATTTCGAGCAAATCATATAGAACCCTCCGCTTTATAAGTAAGAAGCGTATTAAGCTCCCCTTTCGCTGCAGTCAACTGAATTAGAGTGTCCCGATCCCCTTGTTTCTTATGTCTTTCTTCTAATTGGGAGATTTCTCTCTCAATCTTCTCTTGTTTTTGTATACATACTTTTTTTTGCAGAGATGAATAGGCTATGATTTGACCCCTAAGATAAGTTTTAGCACTCTCCCATAAAAAGGTTGGGCTGATACCTTCTGTAGAGTTAAATTCCAAAAACGTTGTAAGTTCAGCTTGAATAACCTTTTGATAATAAGTTTCTCCAAGAAGGCAAGTGTTTAGCCTCCACCTGTATGTATCAAGTTGTCGATCTTTTAACTAGTTTCAGGGATACCGGACTATGATCTGAGATGGTGATGTCATTAATAATATCGTTTACTACCTGATGAGCTAAAGTCTGAGTGATAAGAAAAAAGTCGATCCTAGAGTAAGTGCCATGAGGATTTAAAAATGAAGTATAATCTTTTGTTGTTGGGTTTAACTTTCTCCAAATATCAACAAGCCCTTGTTCTTCACAGTGAAATTGAACTGCTCTAGACATTTTTAATATGGTACCACCTGGTCGTGACTTGTCCAAATGTGGAGATAATGTGCAATTAAAGTCACCTCCAACTACACAATGTGTATTTGAAGGCTTAGCAATCTCTAAGAAACATCTATTAATACATTGTGGGGAATCATCATTTGGTGCATACAAATTAGCAAAAGTAAAATGTATGCCAAATAATAGGCCCTGAACAATAACAAACCAACCCTCTGAATCAGTTACCTGATTTTTCAATGTCAAAGACAGCCTCTTATTACAAACACCATTTATTTTTGCAGAGGAGTGAGAGGAGAAAAAAAGTCTGACCTACCTACCCATTCCCGTTTAAGCTTTTTGTGCTCCTCGTCTGATAAGTGGGTCTCCTGGAGGAGGGCAATGTCACAATCCATTTGTTTTAGCCGTGTCAATATTTTTTCAGTTTAACCACATGGTTATAAATTATCACATTATAAATCAAAATGTTAAGTGACTTCATTGTCAGTGTGAAGTGTCAATATAAAACACTACAGACCTTGAATTTGCCATTTCCTTGTACCCAGAACTGCAGACAGAATTTAAAGAGTAGCCTAGATGCAAAAATAAATAATTAAGAAACAAAAAAGGGGAGGAGCCCATAAACAGACCCGCATGGATGAGACATTCTCTGCACTCCGTTATAAACTATGAAATACAGCTCCATAGCCTATTAAATGTTTTCCCAACGCAAATAATATTAGGCTATAAGACAACAAAATGCCAAAATAAAATAAATAATACAAGCATATGTGGGCAGGCTAACTGTCTCTCCCTCTAAACAGGCTGTCCTAAACAGTAAAGGTTAAATGCTGGAAATTCAACATAATCCAAAAGCCTTGCATAAATAAATAAAGGGTCAGCACATTTTATGCTAATATTTTGACTAACCTACACTTTGGTAGCCTATATGTAATTGCCATAAAAAAACAACGTAAAGCATTGATAATCTTTACTCTATAGCCTACTAAAAGAGAAAGTGGGAATGCGGAAAGCAGGCTATTCTGTTTTTTCCAGATTTAATAATTACCTTATCATCCCAACAAACTGTAGGTCAAAGATTGATGAATTAGTCCAGCAATAAGATCCCAGTTATGAGCATAAATCCAGGTAGTTTCCAGTCCTTAAGAAGAAGGTATTCAGTATTCAAAGTGGACTGGACAGTGTTCTGCGGTAGATTTAGGCCACTTCTTAGGCCTTGTGTCCTTCTGTCTCACTCCTTCTGGGCCCAACAATTTGACACATAGTCTGCATATTTTTCCGGACCCTGTCCTCGGATCTGGAAGGTGGTGTAATCCCAACGGAGCGCAGGAAGGACTTGGCATGAGCTACAGAATCCAAGATGTGGGTCTTGCTCTCATGGGTGAAGCGCAGCTTCGCAGGGAACATCAGAGAGTATGTGATGTTTTTGGCTGCCAGTTCTCTCTTGATCCCATCGTAATCTTTTCTCTTCCGCAATGGCTCTGCAGAATAGTCATTGAAGTAGATATGCATTTGTCTTTGTAGAATAGTTCTCCCTTGGTTCTCGACAGCTGCATTATATCCTGTTTCGTTGAGAAGGCGCATGATGATAGCGCTGGGCCTCTGTGTGTCCTTCGCTCCGGGCCTGCTCTGGGCTGCAGGTGCGGTTCTATGACCAAAAGTGTAGCAGTATCGATTTCCAAGATCTCCCTCAGCATTTTGTCCACAAATGTAGACATTTTCCTCCCCCTTTCTGCATTGATTTCGACCCCAAATATTATAATATTATTACATGGCGAAAAGTTTTCCAACAAGTCTCCCTGATTTTGCAATTCCTCTACCTGGCCCATCAGGTAGCTAATAGCCTGGTCTTGTTGTATTAACTTTGTCATGTTCCTCATTCTTATTTTCAATGTGGGTCATCCGATTATAATTTTTCTCTAGAGAAGCCTTCATGCCATCGATAGAGATTTGCATTTTGCTGAGTGAGGTGACTGTTTCTCGTGGAAATAACTTGAACTCTGCCATGAGAGATCCGCAATAACTGTTTCAGCTGTGATGGAGGCCTCTACCACCTTGTGGAGTTGGGCTCGGTGAGCGACTTAAACACGGTGAACATAATGGATTATCTTCTCTTTGATGCCGTCTTTCACTAAAATATTTATCCTTCCTCATTGCCAGTCCGATTTAGGTCAATCATGTACTTTTAACTTGTGAAGTTCAATTTACGCCAAAATTGTCACAGAGCTTGATCAGCACACAGCCTTTCCCCAGAATTCCATGCAGGAAGTCAACCAGCTATACATTTGATACCAGTTGGTATTGACGCCCTCACCTTTTCATCCTTCTTTATGAAACTGATCTCAGGCAGAGGTTGGCCCTCGCTTTTAATTTTCACCTTTTCTGTGTACCCCAGAGAATGAAAGGGGTTCTTCAACAAAAAGTACACAACATTTTCGGCAGCGTTGGCCATTATACCATTCTGGCGGAAAAAGCTAGCTACCAGCGCGAGTGTGCAGTTAAATTAGCTACTGAAGTTAGCAAGGCAAATTTAAATACATTTCACTAATTGGAGTTCTAAACCCAAGAAAACAATGTATAGTATACCTCTTCCATCTCCTGCAATTTGAAAAAACTCATTTGAATTGAATAATGTCCCAAAAATGCTCAACTATCACTCTTCACTCTTAATCTCTATCCAGCAATGTCACCAAGCTTCTCAACACTTAGAACCCCCATAATGCTTTGTGGCACAATCCCAATACAACACACTAGGTTCATTCTCTGATCCTACATCTATGATTGGATGGACAACATGTCAGTTCATACTGTAAAAGCTTTGATTGGTTGGAGGACGTCTTCCAGAAGTGGTCATAATTACCATGTATGTCTATGGAGGGGGTGAGGCCTACCAGCCTCCTAGGTTCTGTATTGAAGTCAATGTAGCCAGAGGAGGATGGAAGCTAGCTGTCCTCCAGCTACACCATGGTGCTAGCCCAGACAATGCTGTTGAAGTTACTGTAGACCTTCATTGCAAAACAGTGCATTTTAACCAATTATTTGGTGACATATGAATATATTTAGTATAGTTTTAATGTTTCACTTTTTTTTTTAATGAAATTTCACTGAGGACGATGGTCCTCCCCTTCCTCCTCTGAGGAACTTCCACTGATATAGATACATATCGTATATACAGTGCCTTTTCTATTTTCCACATTTTGTTACCATACGGCCTTATTCTAAAAGGGATTACATTAAAAAAAACTCTGCAATCTACACACAATACCCCATAATGACAAGGCGAAAACAGGTTTTTGGATTTTTGTGCAAATTTATATAAAATACAAAACAAAAATACCTTATTTACATAAATATTCAGAACCTTTGCTATGAGACTTGAAATTGGAGTTCAGGTGCATCCTGTTTCCATTGATCATCCTTGAGATGGACTACAATCAAGTTGTAGAAACATCTGTGGTAAATTCAATTGATTGGACATGATTTGGAAAGGCACACCTGTCTATATAAGGTCCCACAGTTGACAGTGCATGTCAGAGTGAAAACCAAGCTATGCGGTTGAAGGAATTGTCCGAAGAGCTCCAAGACAGGGTTGTGTTGAGGCACAGATCTGGGGAAGGGTACCAAAAAATGTCTGCAGCACTGAAGGTCCCCACAAACACAGTGGCTTGCATCATTGTTAAATGGAAGAAGTGAGCATTAGGGGGAGAAGGGCCTTGGTCAGGGAGGTGACCAAGAACCCGATGGTCACCCTGACCGAGCTCTAGAGTTCCTCTGTGGAGATGGGAGAACCTTCCAGAAGGACAACCATCTCTGTAGCACTCCACCAATCAGGCCTTTGTGGTAGAGTGGCCAGACAGAAGCCACTCCTCAGTAAAAAGCACATGACAGCCCGCTTGGAGATGCCAAAAGGCAGCTAAAGACTCAGACCATGAGAAACAAGATTCTCTGGTCTGATTAAACCAAGATTGAACTTTTTGGCCTGAATACCAAATGTCACATCTGGAGGAAAAATGGCACCATCCCTACGGTGAAGCATGGTGGTGGCAACATCATGCTGTGGGGATGTTTTTTAGTGGCAGGGACTGGGATAATAGTCAGGATCAAGGCAAAGATGAACGGATCAAAGTACAGAGAGATCCTTGATGAAAACCTGCTCCAGAGCGCACAGGACCTCAAACTGGGGTGAAGGTTCACCTTCTAACAAGACAACAACCCTAAGCACACAGCCAAGACAACGCTGGAGTGGCTTCGGGACAAGTCTCTGAATGTCCTTGAGTGGCCCAGCCAATGTCCTTGAGTGTCCCAACCCGATCAAACATCTATGGAGAGACCTGAAAATAGCTGTGCAGCAAAGCTCCCCATCCAACCTGACAGAGCTTGAAAGGATATGCAGAGAAGAGTTTCTGTTGAGAGGTGTATCTTGTCTTTTTGAGATTGGAGTCTGGGTTCTGATGGCAGGTCTGGTGGAGTAGTTGACTGTTTGTTTCCTTGTGTTAGGGGAGGGGAAGGGTTGTACTCCATGAGTGTACACCATGAGTGAAAAGAAAGTTCCGAAAAGTATGCCATACCCCCAACCCCATAACCAACCAAATATGTACCATTAAGACCTGTCAGTTGATCACTGGCTAAACTAAGTTGCCAGCATAATCTTCACTCACCACAATGTGAACAGGTTGTACTTTTGATGATGTGTGTCATTGCACAGCAGACATTTTTCAACATAAACATATTGTTACAAAACTGATTACTGCAGCATTGTTAATGTGATTGCCGTCCGACATCAAACTTGTTGTTGTTGTTATGAAAAAGTATTAACACAAAAATGACAGCCTGCATGACATCAGCAGCCTGGTCAAAATAGCATAACTGTTGCATTTTAACATCAATAAACCCATCTGTGTCACGCCCTGATCTGTTTCACCTGTTCCTATGATTGTCTCCACCCCCTCCAGGTGTCGCTTATTTTCCCCAGTTTATTTATCCCTGTGTTTCCTGTCTCTCTGTGCCAGTTCATCTTGTATGTTAGTCAAGTCAACCAGTGTGTTTTTCCCGTACTCCTTTTGCTATTCTCTTTTTGATAGTCTTCCCGGTTTTGACCCCTGTCTGACTCTGGACTACTTTCCCGCCTGCCTGATCATCCTTCCTATCCTGACCTTGATTCTGCCTGCACTTCGGTACCTTTCTCTTGCCTTACCCTATTGGATTAACTTCTTAGAGACGCTAGCGTCCCACCTACAACAACATCCGGTGAAATGCCGAGCGCCAAATTCAAATTACAAAAATAGTAATATTAAGCATTCATGAAAATACAAGTGTTGTACACCATTCAAAAGCTTAGAATCTTGGTAATCGAACCGCTTTGTCGGATTTACAATAGGCTTTACGGTGAAAGCAGAACATTCAATTGTCTGAGGACAGCGCCCCACAACAACATAATTATTCAAACCAGCATAGGCGTTACAAAATGTAAAATAGCGATAAAATAAATCACTTACCTTTGAAGATCTTCCTCTGTTTGCAATCCCACGGGTCCCAGGAACACAAAGAATGGACGTTTTGTTCGATAAAGTCCTTCTTTATATCCCAAATAGTCAGTTTAGTTGGCGCCATGGAGTTCTGTAATCCAGTTGTTCAACATGCAGACAAAGAAATCCCAAAAGTACCGGTAAAGTTCGTCCAAACAAGTCAAACGATGTTTCTAATTAATCCTCAGGTGTCAAATATCGAAATAAACGATAATATTTCAGACGGAGAATAGTCTGTTCAAAAGGGAAGAAAAATAACGAAGAGCGCGCACACAGTCACAAGCGCAAAACAGTAGTGTCCGTTTCAACAGCCACTTCTAAGAACTTCTATTTTTTTTCAAGCCTGAAACCATGTCTAAAGACTGTTGACATCTAGTGGAAGCCATAGGAACTGCAATCTGGGAGCTAATTCCCTCTATAGTCAATAGCAAGTCAATGGAAAGACAGTGACCTAAAAAAAAAAACATTTTCCAGATGGATTTTCCTCTGGTTTTCGCCTCCCATATCAGTTCTGTTATACTCACAGACATTATTTAACAGTTTTAGAAACTTCAGAGTGTTTTCTATCCAATACTGCAAATCCTAGCTTCTGGGCCTGAGTAACAGGCAGTTTACTTTGGGCACGTCAGACTCTCCGTACTTCCGACCACTGCCCCCTAGCCCGTAGAGGTTAATAAATATTGTAAGACTCCAACCATCTGCCTCCTGTGTCTGCATCTGGGTCTCGCCTTGTGTCATGATAATCTGTTTAAAATTGAATTTAGTACATGTCAATCTAGCAAACCAGGCATCTAAAAGAAACTTTCTAAACAATGTTTTGGTTTGTTTCTAGCTTCATAGCTAGTTAGCTGGCTAGCCAGTTTAAATAATGACCATATCCTATAGCTGACGTCTTAACTTTAGATAATTTGTATTCATTATTACGTGAAAACAAACTCACAACAAGATCTTTATGTACAAGTTAATAGCGAGCTAATTACAGAAAATGGCTTACAGTTGTGAGTGTGACAAAATAAAAGCAGGGCATTCTACAGGAGACTTTTAGAACTTGGACACTGTCTCGTTGGCCTAACGTTATATCCTAATTAGACTTTGGTGCAAGTCATGTTCTTCACATTACCGTCTCTGGTAAACACACACTATATCAAATAAAATCAAAGTGTATTTGTCACATGCACAGGATACAGTAAAATGTTTACTTGCATAGTGGAGTCTTTTGTTTAGTTAACTTGGGCTATAACTAGCAATGCAAATATTACTACACAGATCATACATGTAATGTTAGGTACCGAGCCAGCCAGCTAACGTTAGCTAACTAGCTAACAGTACGCTTTAACTTGCAATAAAAATACTTTCTGACAAAATTAGAAATGTATAATATCTGAAAATGTAGCTAGCTAGACTTTCTTACCCGTATACATGGAGGAACGCTTCTCCCTCTCTGTCATGGATGCCATGGTTTTCTTTAGTTTGAAGATGTAAACCGGAGATATGTGTTTTATACAACAGCCTTTTCGACTCCCTCCACATATTTGCAATCACACGGCTATCATACTCTGCTTCCACCGGGCATTGCACGGATTTCAAACCCGTTCCTCCAGAAAGTGGAGACCATTACCAACCCCTTTTCAGTTCTTTATGACATCTTCCAAAAAAGCAGTGTTAGAAAGGATTAACGTAAACTCACTCACTTTTGTACATCACCTTGGTCCGTACAATTGACCTTATTTTAGCAACAAAAAACGTAATACTTCCAGATCAACTGTAATGTCAATACCATTGTAAAGCACAATTTCTCCCCTTTCCAACAAAATCAACGAAAAGACTATCATGATGCCCATCTCTGCATGATTCAAAAAGGCAATGAGCTTTGTTGGGTCTTTTTAAAAATGGCGGGTGGGGAAGTGAAACCTATGCGTGATAGTGAGGAGAGATGTCGTGTGGGTAAATGTCTTTTTTCACTCAATCTGTCCAACTTATCACCCGATCACCTCTAAAATGTAAATAAAACACTATAAAGAGTTTATATGTGTCATTACATACCTATTTTGAATCAGGTTTTTAGGGCGGTGCTAAAGTGATCTTCAGAAGTAAACAGTGGCTTTTGAGAGTCATGATCGCTTGCAGTGATGGCGCAAAAAAATTACTAGGTATCCCCCCTTACCCCAGTCCCCGTTTCTTCCTTGTTTTTAAACGATGAGAGAAGGGCTACACCTGGTGGAGAGAGATTGTAAGACAGAAATAGTTGCTTTATGTGTGCTGTACGTTACGGCATGACACGCCACGATGTAACGGAGGGTCCGTTTTTTTAACTTTTCTCCAATACAATAGAGCCATTACCATGTCGATCAATGCTTGAATAGAAACGTAGTTCACACCCCAGATTTGGAAGTCAACACAGTCGCTACTGTCCCATTAGTTTTCTTTGCAGCCTCGTTTGAATGTCGCGGTTGCGCACATTTGTACGGAATGGGGTTAGTTTACATTACCTACATGGCAGACCAATCCGAACTAATTTCTTGGCATGTCCAGCCTACCCCATTATCTCAGCCTAGTTGGCTATACCAGCTAGGCTTGTAATTTAACTATTTTATTTGTATTTACAGATGGCATACAAGTTTGTTATTAAGGCACATGAAAGTTTACATGTACCAGAAGGCATTTCTGCCAAAAAACGCATTTTGCTAAAAATATTACTTTCAAATGCCTCTCCTGTGAAGTGGTGATGTGCGACCTACGCCTAGTTTCCTGAAACGAGTCACTTACGTGCAAAATGTATTTAATGATCTTACAAAATCTTGTTTTATAATAATTTAAGTGTTACATATGGGAATATGTGTAAAAATCTTCTTGTTAGTACACATACCCATCTATAGAAATCAGTCCCTAATCACAGGTTTGAAATCTGTGTTTAAAAGTCACAACTCCCAGGACAGGTTATACCTGTTATTACATATGTATTAAAGAGACAACAATAATAGACAACCCCCCGACAAACCTCATTCACTCTAACTTTGAGTCCTAATTAACATAACCAAAGCCTAACAGACACAGGAGAACACACCCCTACCTAATTACCAACTCCCCAATTCAGTCCCCCACAAACCGGATGTTTACATCCATGTGTGAAACATGGATGTAAACATGGAAATTCCACAGATTGTGTTACCCCTGACTCTGGTTTCTCTTCATTATGCACAACACTGTGTGGTGGAGATTTTCAAGTGTTGTGTCCCTCTCTCTCCTATCCTTTTCTTTGGATGGAGCAGGAGGTAGTAACAGTGGCTTGGCGCTGCCTTTCTGGTCTAATGGAAAAGGCCAGAAACGCCTGAAAGAATGGGGAAGACGGAAGGTTAACAGTGTCTTGACCCAGCATCCAGAACCAGCAATGGACCAGCTGTCTGAGGAGGAGGAGACAATGACGGACTGCAGGCCTTGAGGTAAGTCTTACTCCCTCTACCCTTGGCCTGCAGCCCTACTGCCTTTTTCTTTTTTTTAAACAGACCATCACCAACCAGATCAGGACCAGCAGACCGCCAACCACCCGGAGCAGACCAGACAGCATTACCACCAGAATCAGAGGCGCGGAAGAAGGACCGAAGACACCAACCTATGCCTAGAGCGAGCAGACCACAGGGGAGTGCCTCCATTGACCTACGGGCACGGGCTTCCAGGTGTGTCTGCACGCAATTCTCCAGAGGTATGGGCTTTGTGCCGTCTGACCTGAGCTGACTGGTTAAGCAGGTTCGCCACCCTCAAGTTAGCGGCTAGGAGGGTGTTATGGAAATGTTGTACTCAATGTTCACAAACTGAACTTCAATTAAACAACTCCGTCTGTAACATAGAATTTGTAAGATACTCGTTGAAATGAGATAGACAGGAGCCCAGTCTACAATTGTCAAATGTCAAAATGTTTATTCACGCGAGCTCTGAATTTCAAAGGTGAACACAGTCTTTTATATTGTACAAGTTGAATACAAAAGATACAAATGCCCCACACTCTCTAGGAAATAATATTTTCCCACAGTACATCCCTCGGCATAACACCATCTTGCAACATAAGTCAATTCCAGACATCTCCTATCAGTTCCTCCCTTCCCAAGGACGAGAAGGCCTCTCTCCTGCAATCTGGTTTCACAAAGAATTCTTTGTTCTCACAGATACTCCTTATGGCAAGTTGTACCACCTTGTCCCAGTCTCTATACAGTATACACAAATGCTAGACACACACACATCAATTGGATTATCATTGTCCTATAACCCTATCCCTATTGTATACATTTTCAGAATGGAATATTCTTAGTCATTACCTACAAACATCCCTATCAATCCACCCTTTGACTAAAAACTATCCACTGAAAATAAAATAAATGACACCACACCAAACAAAAACAAAAACATACAAAGAAATAACACCACATCTATAAAGAAAACCATTTTATATGTAATAAAAATACGAACAAGAAATCTAACGTGAGGTCTATTACTACTTCCAATCAAAACATTATAACCTTTATTAATTAGACAACATTACTAAATATTAAAAATAGTTTCATCTAATTCAGGCTCCTCTGGATTAAAACCAACAGCATTCTCTGTCAATCTAGAAGGCATGTATCTGTCGTCACATGGTCTGAGTCTGGCAGGGGCATGGAGAATCATCACCGCCTTTTCCAGAGACCTAGACACAAAACCTCTCACAAACGGAATCAAACAGCACCCACACAACACCAACACAGTCATACAGGTGAAAGTTGCCCACAACACAGTAATCATTACATTTTTTAATTGTCCACACATATTGTCAAACCAACTCGTCAGAGAAGTATCTACCCCAGAGTTCTCCGCTAATTTGTGAGCTAATGTGGTTAAACCAGCCATGGTCTGGAGCTGTGTTATTTGGGATGAAGGTACAGCACATTATTCCCCCACCATTCTGCAGACGCCACCCTTTCAGCCAATAACATATCTAGAGCCAACCTATTTTGCCAGGTCATGAGGGAGGTGGCGGATAATTGTTCAGAGATTCCCATCACTGCATCTCTAGTCTTGTTCACAAATCCTTGTTGATTATAATACATATAATTGATCCAATCAACATTTTTATTTATCGTTACCCACCAGAAGAATGTAGTGATAAAACCCTCCCCAATCTGATTCATAGCTTTGTATTCGTCTGGAACTTCTCTGGCGATGCCTATGGCATCCATCCAAATAGAACTGCCTTCATTAGAATCTAGATTTCTCCTTTTTCTAGTTATCCCGTCCAGAACTGGCCTCTGATGTCTAATCATAACTGGTTGGACCAATAATACCGGAACACAAGTGCCCCTCCACCCTTTAGGTAATGCCTGTCTTAGGCGTCCTTTATTGGTACAAGCCCACCACACATCAGTTATAGGAGCTGTGAGGTTGAGAATTTTCTCCTGTACTTCTGAACCCAAGTCAGTCACATTAACAACAGACTTACATCTATTGAGATCCACTACAAGACATGGGTCTTTCATGAAGTTGGTCTCTACCAACTGGATTAGTGAACAGGGAAAATCGTGTCCATAATCATCAGCGCAAGCCCAATACTTTCATTCCGTGTCTATTTCTGTGACTCTTTGGAGGGTTACTACTACATCTACTCTACAGTCATTAATATCCAAACTTTGTTTAAAACCCCATCGGGATCACTTTCCGTTCACATACCCCAGTCCCCAAGTATGTTTAATTACCTAGGCCAGGAACAAGATGAAGTGAGTCCCAAACAGAAATATAAAGGTATCACAAAGTCCCGAATAATCTTATACAATTTATTATGCACCCATATTCCTGCTCTATTAGGGAAATGTTTAATATTTACCTTAAATCTCACATCATCACCTATTTGGACTCCTTTTTTGTCCTCCTTATTCATGAGGGGCGGGTATTATATAACTTGTCTTTTACTTCTTAAACCTGTCAGCGACATCATATAATTTGTACCGGAGGTGTTGAATCAGGATGTATAAAAAAGATTATCAAAACTATGATGGAGCTCAAGGTTCCCCATATTCCCAAAAACCACCAACCCTCTCCTGCCCTTAGCCAGTCTGCTAGGTACCACCCCATACTCACACCTCTAGGGAACACACTACAGTGATGATAGGTCGGGGTAGGAAATCTTCGTTAACAGAAGCGACCCCCAGACCCTATCGGTCCAGTTCTGCTCTTTAACTCTGCGTGTGTTCCACGGTGTTTGTATGTGTTCCTACCTTTTTGCAGTGGGTAACGTGGACCTAGGTTGCTCTTTCTGCTATTCTAATGGCAAAGGCTGTGACCAACATAACCTGGTAGGGACCTTCCCAACGGGGCTGCTCCCAGTCCTTTTTCTTCAGAGACTGGACCCACACCCAGTCACCTGGCTGGATCGTATGGCTCACCTCCTTCTGTAGTTCTTCTGTTGGGCATAAAATCTCTGACATACAGGTGTGGTTAGCAAACAACTTCTCATGTGATCTGCTACTGTCTCTTCCTAACTCTCATTCTAAAAGGTATACCAAATACTTTCTCGAATGGAGATAATCCCTCCTTGTCTGGGGTTATCCGAATATCTCATTAATACTATTGGTAGACATTTTACCTAATTTCATCCTGTACTCAGGCGTGTCTATCTTAACCTACTTTTAATCATAGAATTCATGCGTTCTATAATATAATAATAATTAAACACTATTTCTTTCCTTCGCTCCTGGTGAGCTCTATAATATCCATTTCCAACAAAAAAAAATATTTAAAGTAATTTGTGTTGTCTAACAATCTCTACCATATCTAACAATCATCTGTAATATCTAACAATCATCTCTACCATATCCCTCCTGTTGATACAAGGCTCTGCCCCTGTATCAAAACACTGCATATCTAAAACAAAAACAAAAAAAACACTGGCTTTACTTGGGCAAAATTGGTCAATTACTTTTATGCCAAATTCCTTCCTTACTAACTGCTCCTAGCTGCTCCCACTTATTTGTTTCTGACAAATTGTAACACTTCACTCCCTCTCTATCACCAGAAGGCCCTTGGTGTTCTGGCCTTCCTCCCTTTCCTGTGGCCCTGTCTTCCAGGACTGCCATGAGAAATTCATATTTTCTATCTTCCTTCCTTCGTTTATCTGCCTTACTATGCTGTTCATGATGTACTACATAGCTCTTAACCTCCGCCAAGGTCGCCATACCCCATCCCACCAGAGTCTTTTTCGCTTCCCTACTGATTTCAGGACGTATTCCGGTGAGGAATGCTATATTCAATTGCTGGTGGTAGGGGGTATTTTGATCACCCGCTGGCCCTCTGGTGTCCCACTATTAGCATTAAAAGACATCCTTTAATCTCTCTAGGTACTGCCTTACTGTCAAACAATTCTGTTCCCTTGTCTAACTGCACGTTCTAGCTCACATGTGTTCAACCCAAAACTCTCTCTCTACTCCACTCCTCCAGCCTCCCCCCCCCTGCCTCTATCACTCTCAACCCCCCAAGGTTACTCCCGGGCTCGGCACTAGGCGGGGGAGCCTTTCTCTGTCTGACTTTTACTACTTAATCATATTGGTTATCTGCCCAAGCCTAATCAGCTATGGCAGGGTACTTTCTCTGCTTTCTATATGCAGACTGAATAAGGCTCTAATTCCCCAAAATTATCCATATAATTTCCTAAGGAGATAATAATCTCCTATAGTAATAGTGCAATTTGGATAGAAAATGGTGTTTCTCACAATTGTTAAAATGAAATCCCCCCTGTTTTTTTCAATTCATAATGAAGTTGATCAGTCTTCACCAGGAATTGTTCAACTATTCAAGGCTTTTCAAAACATTTCTATACAAATTAAATCCCACACTTCAGTGAGACCTCCGCAATCGCATTGATTGTCTGTGTGTACTTGGGGGTGTGTGTTAAACCATATGTTGAAATCAAACAGAAATGTCCAGGCCCTTCCATGCTCCAGTTAGACCTTCCTACAGTCATTCACATCACACACACACACGGTATTATATGGTTGGTCTCTCACTGCCATAATCATGTACAAATACTCTGTTATCGTTAATAGACCAATTTCCAATCAGCACATTTGATAGCTATTATACAGTAGATTATTTTGTTATTCATTACTAAATATAATACTTTTTTCTGGTCGCAAATGTAGTCAATTTTTTAGATGAAGGACTTAGTTATATTTGAGCTCCTAGGTTTCTAATACATGGTCATCTATTTATGATATCTGTTTCTAGGTTTCTAATACATGGTTATCTATGTCTCCCTTAATTAACATACATACACATGTATTTGACTTCTATTTTTCCTGAAAGCAAGCACTATATTCAAACCTCATCATATAATATAGTTTTCCATTAAGTGGAATTGACCTTACTTTAAACTAACCAATCCCAGAGCCCCTTTCCAGTAATCCTATCAGTTTAACCTTTGCATTAGTTTAGTCAAATACAAAACTATTATTTAACAAATGTTGAACCTTCAAAAAGTTGGTGCTGCCTTATCAGCTTGATTGTCAATACTTAATTAATTCTACTCTTATTACTAGTCACTGTACCACGTACTGGAAACAGATTATCATGTCTNGGAGTGGCCTAGCCAGTCTCCAGATCTCAACCCCATAGAAAATCTTTGGAGGGAGTTGAAAGTCCGTGTTGCCCAGCGACAGCCCCAAAACATCACTGCTCTAGAGGAGATCTGCATGGAGGAATGGGCCAAAATACCAGCAACAGTGTGTGAAAACCTTGTGAAGACTTACAGAAAACGTTTGACCTCTGTCATTGCCAACAAAGGGTATATAACAAAGTATTGAGATAAACTTTTGTTATCGACCAAATACTTATTTTCCACCATAATTTGCAAATAAATAAATTAAAAATCCTACAATGTGATTTTCTGGATTTCTTTTTCTCATTTCGTCTGTCATAGTTGAAGTGTACCTATGATGAAAATTACAGGCCTCTCTCATCTTTTTAAGTTGGAGAACTTGCACAATTGGTGGCTGACTAAATACTTTTTTGCCCCACTGTATAAGCATATCTTGTCAGCTAAATGAACAAGCCTACAGCCTATGGTATGGAGCATAGTCACAGTTTCTTTAGACCTGACTAAAATAAATAATGGATGTATTGTGATGGTGTATATTATATTACATTTATTTATTTACTTTTTTAAATGTAGATGTACCAAAGGCGCCCATCAGCAGCTTGTATGCAGCTTGTATGAGTGGACTCCATGGAGGCCTGGAGATGCTCAACTTGTTTTAGCATGACAATTACCAGCTGACAAAATGTAATTTCTGCCACAGCCCTAGGTACCATTTATTGACTGCAAACAGTATCAGTTATATCATTGTTAATCTGTTAATTTGGAACAAGTGGAGATTCAATTCATCCTGTCTATATCAAAAACTCAAATGTAATAATATACTTTCTTAAAGATTTTGATTGATTAATGAACCATTTGACAAGTTCTTTGGTCCCTTGCTTCAGTGCCTTTTCATTATTAATTTTCAATGAGTATGTGTTATGTTAGTTAATTAGTGGGAATCTGGACATTGTTTTTGTCAGTGTTGTTGTGCATGGATAGTTGAAAGTATTGTTTTTGTCAGTGTTGTTGTGCATGGATAGTTGAAAGTAGTCGTGAGTAACAGTGATGATACTGTTGATTCAATATGGTGACCTGATTGTGAATATGATTGCTTCACCATTCCTTCCTTTCCTGACTGTTACTTCCCAAGCCATCCCTCCTTCCTCTATCGCTGTGTGTGATTGGATTTTTTCAACTGGAGAGATTCTCTACCCTTATCCATGCAGACGGTGTGTACTACTCTATTCACTCTGCCATATGGATTGAACAAGGAGTGGCGAAAGAAAGAAATATGGTGGGAACTGGTAACAATATTTAGCCCATGCCTACACCAATCCGATGCTTTTGAGTCCTTACCAGTGGTGTAGTGGAGGGTATGCCCACTTGTTTTCCTGTGGGCATTACCTATACTCACTTCTTAATCCCCATTGATACGTAACAAAGTAGTATAGTGGAGGTATACTCCGTTTCAATTAATACGGCTGATGGAACAGATCAGAATGTTTAGCTTAAAATGTTGATAAACTATTATTTCTTCACATTTTAGGTGCAGCAATGCACATACGGTGGTAGGCCTACGCGTGAATGTTCCAAAATGCAATTAGCAGGAAAACACGTTCTAAACTGTGCACCGCACATGTGAGTGGTTTCATGTACAGAGATATAAATATCTGTTAGAAATTTAGAAAAAAGGCGGATGTAAATGTGCAAAAACTATCATGGGTTGCTAATATGACTAGGATCATGCCTTTGGCTGCTAGACAATGAAATAAAGTTTTTAAAAAATCTATAGAAAATGTGAAAGCATATGAGTAAGTCTTTATCAAAATACTTGCCTCCACGTTTCTATGGTGGGATTTTGGTTATAGGCTACTTTCAAGTAAGACATGGCTCATAATATGAAGTAAAATGTCCAGGTTTCAAACAATTAAGGAATAAAAATATAGTGATACTAATGATAGGCCTAACCATCTTCTGGTAGACTTTCTCTATTAAATGTTAATGCTACAGCAGCTACAAAGTAGCCTACTGTATGCCTGCCTGTTAGAATTATATAATTTGCATCAATCCAGAAGCCTATCCACTTCTTTTGTAAACTCCAACTCATGTACAACAGAAATACTGCTAACCAAACAACAGTGCTAGGTGCCTGAACACTTGAATTAAAAGGTAACTACACTCAAAAAACATTTCTTTGATTTTTTCCAGACCTCAAAAGTGGTCTCCTGATGTGGTTTAGTTGTTTTTCTGTAAAAAGAAAAAGTGTGAGTTTGAGAGTGAAAACCTGAAACATTTTTGAGAAATCTGAAACCTGTGAATTTTTGGCATTAATCTGTTTCAATGTTAGTCCCACTACTAGCCTAGTTGCACAGCACAGCTTGGGTTGGCCTGACTGTGAAAGACAACTATGGGATTTATCATTTTAGGTCATTCAGAGTGTATGTCACTGTTTCTCATGAAATTTTTCTTCACACACGGTGCCTTTCCTTCACAGACGGGACGTTAGATTTCTTTTGTTGACAAATTTGAGTATACTAAAACATCCCCACAGCATGATGCTGCCACCACCATGCTTCACCGTAGGGATGGTGGCACTCAAACTCAAACTCAAACTCAAACCATCGGGTTCTTGGTCACCTCCCTGACCAAGGCCCTTCTCCCCCAATTGCTCAGTTTGGCCGGGCGGCCAGCTCTAGGAAGAGTCTTTCAAACTTCTTCCATTAAGATTGATGGAGGCCACTGTGTTCTTGGGGACCTTCAATGCTGCAGACATTTTTTGATACCCTTCTCCAGATCTGTGCCTCGACACAATCCTGTCTCGGAGCTCTTCGGACAATTCCTTCGACCTCATGGCTTGGTTTTTGCTCTGACCGCTGTGTGCCTTTCCAAATAATGTCCAATCAATTTAATTTACCACAGGTGGACTCCAATCAAGTCGTAGAAACATCTCAATAATGATCAATGGAAAAAGGATGCACCTGAAGTCAATTTCGAGTCTTGTAGCAAAGGGTCTGAATACTTATGTAAATAAGATATTTCTGTTTTAATTTTTTTATACATTTGCCAAAAAAATCTAAAAACGTGGTTGTGCTTTGTCATTATGGGGTATTGGGGGTAGATTGATGAGGGGGGAAAACAATTTAATCCATTTTAGAATAAGGCTGTAACGTAACAAAATGTGGAAAAACTCAAGTGGTCTGAATACTTTCCAAATGCACTGTATATCTACAGAAATAAGACAGATCTTGCTTCTGTTGCCTGTTTGAGTGTTTGCTTAATAGCCTGCTGATTCCGTGAGCACCAAGCCTCACGCAACGACATGTCAAGTAAACAATTTCACAAATTCGTCTGTTTTTAATATTTGCTTTGCTGTACAAAAGGCTTTACACTTTTTTCCATTAGAACAGCCTCATTTATTATTTATTTTGTGTTGTTTACAATGTTCCAAATTGTCAGAACAATTATATATACACTACCGTTGAAATGTTTGGGGTCACTTAGAAATGTCCTTGTTTTTGAAAGAAAAGCACATTTTTTTGTCCATTAAAATAACATAAAATTGATCAGAAATACAGTGTAGACATTGTAAATGTTGTAAATGACAATTGTAGCTGGAAAGGCAGATTTTTAATGGAATATCTACATAGGCGTACAAAAGCCCATTATCAGCATCCATCACTCCTGTATTCCAATGGCACGTTGTGTTAGCTAATCCAAGTTTATCATTTTAAAAGGCTAATTGATCATTAGAAAACCCTTTTGCAATTTTGTTAGCACAGCTGAAATCTATTGTGCTGATTAAAGAAGCAATACAACTGGCCTTCTTTAGACTAGTTGAGTATCTGGAGCATCAGCATTTGTGGGTTCGATTACAGGCTCAAAATGGCCAGAAACAACTTTCTTCTGAAACTCGTCAGTCTATTCTTGTTCTGAGAAATGAAGGCTATTCCATGTGAGAAATTGCCAAGAAACTGAAGATCTCGTACAACTCTGTGTACTACTCCCTTCACAAAACAACACAAACTGTCTCTAACCAGAATAGAAAGAGGAGTGGGAGGCCCCGGTGCACAACTGAGCAAGAGGACAAGTACATTAGTGTCTAGTTTGATAAACAGACGCCTCACAAGTCCTCAACTGGCAGCTTCATTAAATAGTACCCGCAAATCACCTGTCTCAACGGTAACAGTGAAGAGGCGACTCCGGGCTGCTGGCCTTCTAGGCGGAGTTGCAAACTGGCCAATAAAAACTAAATATTAAGATTGGCAAAAGAACACAGATATTGGACAGAGGAACTCTGCCTAGAAGGCCAGCATTCCGGAGTCACCTCTTCACTGTTGACGTTGAGAATGGCGTTTTGCGGGTACTATTTAATGAAGCTGCCATGGCTTCAGTTCATGTCAGGAGAAAGTTGACAATGGTAGTGGAGTGGAGTAGTCGTCACCTCTTAATCATGGAACATGAGGGGACATAGCTGTAAATACAAATAGCAGATACATTCCATTACAGCTGCGCCATCGTAGGTTTGGACAATGGGTTTCTCTATGAAGTTAAACTCAGACATCTCAAAATTCATAAAGTAAAACACAGACTGCGCATCTCCCCCAAATAACACATCAAAGTAGCTCTAGGAATGTTCCTGAATACAGCCCTGATCATCCACATACCTAACAATAACTGACAACTGCAAGCAGACTGATGGCACCATAGGTCCCAGAGCAGTGGGGCAATTTTTACCTCCTGGGGCCTGGAGTTTTTCCTTATATGTTAACCTAACTAGGAAAACTCTGGACCCTATATGGTATGACAGTGATTAATAATTTGTAAAAAGGTTTTATATGGGATATGATGGGACCAGTTTTTCCAAATCAAGTCTCATGGTTTTAAAAAACTCCTGAAAAAAAGCTCTTGGCACTGAACCCATTTTAACTGCAGCTACCTTATATTTGATCATATAAATTATATTTAGACTAGATTAGGAGGGGGATTTCCTCTACCCAGACACAGACAACTGATAGACAATAGAACTCACAGGGCTGAGCTTGCTTTATGCATGTTTGCCTATGCAGGCCTATGCAACCTTGTAAAAAAATGACTCACATCTGCCATCACTATTATGTTGATTGATTCATTCCAGGTAATAATTTGGGATTAAAAACGTATAGGCAGCCTAGCCAGCACAATTTTGAATATAATAAAAATTTGATCACATTCACATTTTCTCCTGACACACAAACGGACTATAAATACATAATGTTACCAATTAGTTACCCTGACCAGATGGACAAGGAGCATAGGCGGTATGCAGCTGCTCTTATTAGTAGCCTACAGTTGATCAGAAGGAAAAATTGTCTCGTTTTCATCCCATACAGCATGTCAGATTTCTAATGTTTAGGTGTAGCCTGGGCTGCTGCAACATTTATGTCAAGAGTTTTTGCTTGTGTCTGTCCAGAGTGATTATGTGTTATCTTTGCTAAATAAATACCGGTGGAAAGTGCAAAGCCTACTTCAGTGCACACGAAGAAAATGTGCTGCGTCAACCTCTCTCTTTAATCTAACTTTTAATGGATGATGCAATGGAAGCGATCAAATCATTCTGAATTGTTTTCGACATCCCAGAAAAGTTGTTCAGCATGTAAAGAATCTTAACGTGCAATTACAGGCGGCTTGATAATAGGCTCCCTGTTAAAATTTACATACATTTTTATTAACGAGCACATAAAGAACATGTGTCATACATACACAACGTATCTTTGCTGTCTTTACTAAGGAGCGTAATTACATTCACATGTTAAGGGTACATTTTGGCTGTATTGAGCAAATATTTCGAGAGTCTGAACAAGTATACAATTTGGATTAAGCCACACAAAAACAACAGAAACAAACAAAAGCCAATAAATTACAGAATAAGACCCGCACGATATGTCAGGAACTCTGACCAGACGCCTTCATACCTATGCTGTCTATGTTGCAAGATTGATGTAATTCTCTCCCCACATAGACCTAACCACATATCTTTTGAAAGTGCATGTTCATTTTTCCAGAATTTTGGTTCACATTTCTTTGCTGCTGCTAATAGATGATCTATCAATTTAAGTGGAGAGGATCCAATACCTAGGAGGAGATTGTCACATGGATTGACGCTGGAGAGACGAAGCAGGTACGGGG
>QNTS01000216.1:5482-25399 GCA_003317085.1 Hucho hucho
AGTTCTCTTCACGTTTCAATGGACGAGTGGAGGCTGTAGTTTCTGATTATAACGCGCAAACCAAATGGAGATTTATGGATATAATACATTACTTTTTCTAACAAAAGAACCATGGATTGTCTTCGTTGGACACTTGGGAAGCCATCAGCAGAAGTTCTTCAACAGGTAATTGATTTGTTTTCGCTGTGAAATGTGTTTTGTGTGAACCGTGAAGGCTAATGAATTCATGGTAATGGCAAAAATATGTTAGGTGCTACCCTCAAACATTCAAATGTGGTGCTTTCGCCGTAAAGCCTTTTTGAAATCTGACAACGCTGTGATATTGCCAAGAAGCAGAGCTTTTGATGACTATGAAACACTTGTATATTGATGCATGTTTAATAATTCAACTTTTGGATTTTGAATTTGGCGCCTTGCATTTCACCTGGTAGTGTCGGGAGTTGGGCGCTAGCGCCCCAGTGCACCTTGCTGCTCCTTAAGAGGTTAATCCCATAGAAAATCTGTGGAGGGAGCTGAAGGTTCGAGTTGCCAAACGTCAGCCTCGAAACCTTAAAGACTTGGAGAAGATCTGCAAAGAGGAGTGGGACAAAATCCCTCCTGAGATGTGTGCTAACCTGGGGGCCAACTACAATAAATGTCTGACCTCTGTGATTGCCAACAAGGGTTTTGCCACCAAGTACTAAGTCATGTTTTGCAGAGGGGTCAAATACTTATTTCCCTCATTAAAATGCAAATTAATTCATAACATTTTTCACATGCGTTTTTCTGGATCTTTTTGTTGTTATTCTGTCTCTCACTGTTCAAATAAACCTACCATAAAAATTATAGACTGATCATTTCTTTGTCAGTGGGCAAACGTACAAAATCAGCAGGGTATCAAATACTTTTTTCCCTCACTGTATGTGGGAACTCCTTTAAGACTGTTGGAAAAGCATTCCAGGTGAAGCTGGTTGAGAGAATGCGAAGAGTGTGCAAAGCTGTCATCAAGGCAAAGGGTGGCTATTTTGAAGAATCTCAAATATAAAATATATTTTGATTTGTTTAACACTTTTTTGGTTACTAGATGATTCCATATGTGTTATTTCATAGTTTTGATGTCTTCACAGTTATTCTACAATGTAGAAAATAGTTAAAAATAAGAACCTTTGAATGAGTAGATGTGTCCAAACTCTTTACTGGTACTATATATAGTCAGAACCCTTGACTTTTTCCACATTTGATTACGTTACAGCCTTATTCTAAAATTTATTAAATCGCTTTTCATCCTCATCAATCTACACACAATAACTAATGAGAAGGCAAAAACAGGTTTTTAGAATTTTTTAAAACAAATTTATAAAACAAAAATAACAGAAATACCTTATTTACATAAGTATTCAGACCCTTTGCTATGACACTCGAAATTGAGCTCAGGTGCATCCTGTTTCCATTGATCATCCTTGAGATACTTCTGCAACTTGATTGGAGTCCATCTGTGGTAAATTCAATTGATTGGACATGATTTGGAAAGGCACACACCTGTCTATATAAGGTCCCATTGTTGACAGTGCATGTCAGAGCAAAAACCATGCCATGAGGTTGAAGGTATTGTCCGTAGAGCTCAGAGATCGGATTGTGTCGAGGCACGGCTATTGTGAAAGGTACCAAAAACATTCTGCAGCATTGAAGGTCCCCAAGAGCACAGTGGCCTCCATCATTCTTAAATTGAAGAAGTTTGGAACCACCAAGACTCTAACTAGAGCCAAACTCAGCAATCAGGGGAGAAGGGCTTTGATCAGGGAGGGAGGTGACCAAGAACCTGGTGGTCACTGACAGAGCTATAGAGTTCCTCTGTGGAGATGGGAGAACCTTCCAGAAGGACAACCACCTCTGTAGCACTCCACCAATCAGGCCTTTACGGTAGAGTGGCCAGACGGAAGTCACTCCTCAGTAAAAGGAACCTAAAGACTCTTAGACCATGAGAAACAAGATTCTCTTGTCTGATGAAACCAAGATTGAAGTCTTTGGCTTGAATGCCAAGTGTCACGTCTGGAGAAAACCTTGCATCATCCCTACGGTGAAGCAAGGTGGTGGCAGCATCATGCTGTGGGGATGTTGTTTAGCGACAGCGACAGGGACAGGGAGACTAGTCAGGATCGAGACAAAGATGAATGGAGTAAATTACTGAGAGATCCTTGATAAAAACCTGCTCCAGAGTGCTCAGGAACTCAGACTGGGGCGGAGGGTCACCTTCCAACAGGACAAACACTCTAAGCACACAGCCAAGACAACGCAGGAGTGGCTTCACGACCAGTCTCTGAACGTCCTTGAGTGGCCCAGCCAGAGCCCAGACTTGAACCAGATCGAACATCTCTAGAGAGACCTGAAAATAGCTGTGCAGCAACGCTCCTCATCCAACCTGACAACGTATGAGAGGATCGGCAGAGAAGAATGGGAGAAACTCCACAAATACAGGTGTGCCAAGCTTGTAGCGTCATACCCAAGAATACTTGAGGCTGTATTAGTTGCCAAAGGTGCTTCAACAAAGTACTGAGTAAAGGGTCTAAATACTTATGTAAATATAATATTTCAGTTTTTTATTTATATATATATAATAAAACATTTCAAAAAACTGTTTTTGCTTTGTCATTATGGGGTAGATTTAATGTAATTTAATGTAATCAATTTCAGAATAAGGCTGTAACATAACAAAATGTGGAAAAAGTCAAGGGGTCTGAATGCTTTCCGAATCACTGTAGTTAATAATTTGGTGGGTGCTTGTATTTGTCCTATTTCACACATACACAAGTGGGTATTTGGAAATGTGTTTTTTGCATATCCCAAATCTCTCTGAGACACCTTCTGCGAGTGCGGTCACAGCCAGGGTCTGCCATTATCAACAACCACCCTGGTGCAATTGAAGTGAAGTGCCTTACTAAGAGCCGCATAAACAGATTTTTCACCTTGTCGGCATCAGGGCTTTAAACCTGCAACCTTTCAATTACTGGCCCAACACTCTAACTGCTAGGCTACCTGCAGCCCTAAGTTGATTGTTGTATGATTTAGGAAGTCTCAATCATCAATCTCAAAGATGGGCCAAATCCACTCAGAGCCTGCAAGGTCTCCGTGAAGCCCAGGGGCAGCCCCAGTGACATCACTACTCCACCTCATCCAGCAGAAGAGAAAGCTGAAAAGACAGTACATGAAGACAGGGTCAGTGGAGGTCATATTTATATTTTTTTTCAGTAGACAAACACACACACACAAAAAAAGGAAAAGTATAAGACATGGGATAAGTTCTACTCTGACCTCAACACTGATCTCAACCACAAAACATTATGGCAAAAAATATACAGAATAAATGGATAAACAAGTAACAGCATAATCACAGTTTTAAAAGACAATGGGAGAATAGTGGAGGAAGACAATGAGAAGGCCAACATTTTTAAAGACCACCTACAGAGGTCCAGTCCTGACCTGTTTAACCCTGAGTGGAAGTCAATTGTGGACCGTTAGGTTTGTATTCCCACCAACCTTTCCATAAACCCCTCACTGGACACCAGTAACCCCCTCATCACACCCATCACTGCACAACAACTGCAGAGACACGTCAAGGGGAGGACAGCATCGACAAAAAGCTCATCAAAGAGGCCTCCCCTGAGTCCTCACCCAGTTCTGTGACCTCTTCAATCTCTGCCTTCATGTTGGTCACTTCCCCAAGCCTTGGAAGTCGGCAGTAGTGACCATGAGTCCAAAACCAGGTAAGGACCCTCACCACCCAGCCAACTATAGGCCCATAAGTCTTCTCAACAACCTGAGGAGATGGTCCTGGCTGACCGACTTCAACAACATTTCAACGACATGGTAGAGTAGCCCCTCAGGGTACATCAGGCTGGCTTGGTGTTTGATGTTCAGAGAGGATTTATCAAGAAAAAGGTCACATTAGCAGTGTTCTTTTACATCAAGAAGGCCTTAGACAAGATGTGGCACAACGGACTCATCTACCGACTGCAGGACACAAACCGGAAACTCACTCTTTTAATATTTTAAACCGTTTTTGAAATCAGTGAGATAGCGGTGAGGGTGGGAAAAACCACATCATCCAGATTCTCCCCAGAGGCGGGAGTTCCCCAAGGCTTCCGCCCTCAGCTGTTTTTAATGTGCCTTCAAAAAGTAGTCATACCACTTGACTTATTTCACATTTTGTTATAGCCTGAATTAAAAATGGATTAAATGAAAATGTTTCTCTCACCCATCTACACAAAATACTGCATAATAGAAAATTTAAAACATATTTTTGCAAATCTATTGAATAAGAAATACAGAAATATCAAATTTTACACAATAATTCCCTGAGTCAATACATGTTAAAATTAGCTTTGGCAAAGATTACAGCTGTGAGTCTTTTTCATAGTAAATCTCTAAG
Source organism: Hucho hucho (assembly GCA_003317085.1). NCBI lineage: Eukaryota > Metazoa > Chordata > Actinopteri > Salmoniformes > Salmonidae > Hucho > Hucho hucho. The sequence continues at coordinate 9,888 of QNTS01000216.1, forward strand.
AGTGTTGCACACCTGGATTGTACAGTACAATATTTGCACAATATAATTGTTTTAATTCTTAAAGCTCTGTCATTTGGTTGTTGATCATTGCTAGACAGCCATTTTCAAGCCTTGCCATAGAGTGTGTGGCCTAGTTACAAGTCAAAACTGTAACTAGGCCACACAGGAGCATTCAACGTTGTCTTGGTAAGCAACTCCAGTGTATATATCCTCTTAAGGATCATTGGGGCGCTAGCGCCCCTTTCCCGACACTACCCAGGGAAATGTAAGGCGCCAAATTCAAAATCCAAAAGTTGAATTATAAAACATTCATCAATATACAAGTGTTGCATAGTCATCAAAAGCTTAGAGTCTTGGCAATATCACAGCGTTGTCAGATTTCAAAAAGGCTTTACGGCAAAAGCATAACATTTGATTGTTTGAGGATAGCACCTCACATATTTTAACCATTAGCATAAATCCATAACCAGCGCGGGTCTCACAAAACACATATAAGAGCTAAAATAAATCGCTTACCTTTTGATGATCTTCAGCTGAGGGCAATCAGAAGTGTCCAAGCAAGACAATTCATGTTTCTTTTGTTAGAAAAAGTCATTGTTTATATCCATAAATCTCCGTTTGGTTGGCGCGTTATGTTCAGATAATCCACCGTCGAGTCGCCCGTTGTACAGTGAAGAGAAAGCGTTCAAATTATACCTATCAACTTTGCCCAAACAAATCAAACATAATTTATAATGTATCCTTACGTATACCTTTATGTATATTAATGATTATATTTCACACGGATAATATCCTAAATGATATAAAAGGTAAATATTGAGGAACGCGCTCACGGTCTCGTGCACCAAAAACTGAAGTGACTTCCTGACTCCTCTTACAAATTCTTCTTCTGTTCTGTTGTCTTCCATGATAAAGTCATGAAACACTGTCTAAAGACTGTTGACATCTAGTGGAAGCCATAGGTACTGCAATCTGGGAGCTATTTTACTGAGAATCCCATAGGCAGCTATTGAAAATGAGGGCATGTCACAACAACAAAAAACATTCCGGACAGAAATTCCTCTGGTTTTTGCCTGCTATATCAGTTCTGTTATACTCACAGACATTATTTTAACAGTTATAGAAACTTCAGAGTGTTTCCTATCCAATAGTACTAATTACGTGCATATCCTAGTTTCTGGGCCTGATTGGCAGGCATTTTACTTTGGGCACGCCAGACTCTCTAAAACCGACACCTCTGCTGCCGCTCCCTAATAGGATATTTGGCCTTGTGTTTAAGGTTATTGTCCTGTTAAAAGGTGAATTTGTCTCCCAGTGTCCGTTGACAGCAGACTGAACCAGGTTTTCCTCTAGGATTTTGTTATTCCGTTTTTTTTGTTATCCTAAAAAACTCCATAGTCCTTGCCGATGACAAGCATATCCATAACATGTTGCAGCCACCACCATGCTTGAAAATATGAAGAGTGATACTCAGTGATGTGTTATGTTGGGACATAAAGTTAATTTATTTGCCAAATGCTTTGCAGTTTTATTTCAGTGCCTTATTGCAAACAGGATGCATGCTTTTGGAATATTTTTTTCGGAACAGGCTTTCTTCTTTTCACTCTGTCATTTAGGTTAGTATTGTGGAGTAACTACAATGTTCATGATCCATCCTCAGTTTTCTGCAATCACATCCATTCAACTCTAACTGTTATAACGTCATCATTGGCCTCGTGATGAAATCCCTGAGCGGTTTCCTTCCTCTCTGGCAACTAAGGTAGCAAGGACGCCTGTATCTTTGTAGTGACTGGGTGTGTTGATCATCCAAAGTGTAATTCATAACTTCAACATGCTCAAAGGAATATTCTGTGTTTTCTTTTTCTTTTACCCATCTACCAATAAGTGCTTTTCTTTGCTAGGCATTGGAAAACATCCCTGGTCTTTGTAGTTGAATCTGTGTTTGAAATTCACTGCTCGACTGAGGGACCTTAAAGATAATATATGTGTATTCATGTACCATCTCTATCTATCTCTCTCTCTCACTCACTCACTCACTCACTCACTCACTCACTCACTCACTCACTCACTCACTCACTCACTCACTCACTCACTCACTCACTCACTCACTCACTCACTCACTCACTCACTCACTCACTGTGTGTGTGTGTGTGTGTGTGTGTGTGTGTGTGTGTGTGTGTCACACACACACACACACACACACACACACACACACACACACACACACACACACACACACACACACACAGAGCTAGCATGACACAATGTTTGTCACAACTTCCGCCGAAGTCGGTCCCTCTCCTTGTTCGGGCGGCGTTCGGCGGTCGACGTCACCGGCCTTCTAGCCATCGCCGATCCACTTTTCATTTTCCATTTGTTTTGTCCTTGTTTTCTACACACCTGGTTTCAATTCCCCAATTACATGTGCATGTATTTAACCCTCTGTTTCCCCCATGTTTGTGTGCGTGTTTGTTGATTGTTCAGGGATGTTACTTGACGGCTGGTTATTGTTCCCGGGTTTTGTATTTACTCCCGGTTATTTCGTATGACCGGTATTTGTTTGTATACTGGTGCTTCTTTGTATTAAATACCTTGTCCACGCATCTCTGCTCTCCTGCGTCTGACTCACTGCACTAGTTACCCACAGCCTGACAATGTTAACACAACATTCTTTTCTCTAAGTTATTGTGGTCATAATCATCATCTCCTCCCGCCCCCTCTCACACACAGAACACACACAAATGTGATCTGTTTCAGGAAGCTAGGCTTATGTCACACGTCACTACTTCACAGGAGAGGCTTTTTTTTTTTGTCAGAAATGTCTTCTGGAACATGTGACCTTTCATGTGCCTTAATAACAAACTTGTATTCCATCTGTGAATACGAATACAATTAACATTGAACCTAGTTGGTTAGATTTAGCTACCTGCAGATTCATACTGAAGCAATGACAATCAGTAGTATGAGTTGGGATTATGCCGGTTCATTATTTAGCTAGCTAGCTACATGTCTAAACAAAATACCCCACTTCTCCAGATGATTACCTGACCCATCAAGTTAGCCAGGTGTGGTTAGGGGTGATTACGGCCATCTATTGTATTTCATGAACATGTCAAGACAATGGTGACCCATCCACTTAGTTAGATGTGGCTAGGGGTGGTTAAGCATTTATTTCACATGACCCATCAATTTAGACAAGTGTGTCTGGGTAAGCGTTATCTAATAATGATAAAATAATTATGAAATATTTTTATCTGGACACTCTGTTATTGCTACTATGCAAATAACCATTTCACTGTATCGTTTACACATTCTGTATCCTGTGCATGTGACAAATAAACTGATATTTTATTTGATATAGTGTGTGTTTACCAGAGACGGTAATGTGAAGAACAACATGACCTGCACCGAAGTCAGATTAGGATATAGGCCAAGGACTAGATAAAGTGTATTTTTATCTGGAGATTTTCCTTATTGTAGGCTACTACTTTTATCATTTTTAGTCTTGAAATATTTGGTTGTTTACTACACTACTCACTCTGTTTAGCACATGGCCTCTAATGTGAATCCTTAAAGATGGGTGGGGCTAAGGCTTAAGAGGGTGTACACAATGGTGAATGTGTGTAGACAAAGAAGAGCTCTCCAGTTGGTGTACCAAAACATTAAAGGGCCACTTTTTTCAAGTTTATCAACTTTCAAAGCAGAATTGTTCCTCAACTGCACTGGGTGATATACCTTTTTCTAGCTCTGAGTCTCTGCTTTTATTCAATATAAAAAACACAATTTCAAATCCAGGTTGTGGGTCACATAGCTAGCATGACAATGTTGACATGGCAATGTTTTCTAAAGTTATTGTAAACCTCATCTCTCTCTCTCTCTCTCTCTCTCTCTCTCTCACACACACACACACACACACACACATCACACAAAGAACACACACACACACATAAACTAAACAGATATCAAAATATCAGAATGTTAGCTAGCTAGCAACAACCAACGCCTACAACAGGTAAGGGCGATTCGACGTTGGATTTTCTGAACATAACGCGCCAACCAAACGGAGATTTATGGATATAATAAATGACTTTTTCTAACAAAAGAACCATTGGATGTCTTCGTTGGACACTTGGGAAGCCCTTAGCAGAAGTTCTTCAAAAGGTAAGGGATTTGTTTTCGCTGTGAAATGTGTTTTGTGTGAACCGCGATGGTTTATGAATTTATGCTAATGCAGAAATATTGGAGGTGCTACCCTCAAACAATCAGATGTTGTGCTTTCGCCGTAAAGCCTTTTTGAAATCTGACAACGCTGTGATATTGCCAAGAAGCAGAGCTTTTGATGACTATGCAACACTTGTATATTGATGAATGTTTAATAATTCAATAATTCAACACCACTCCGTAAGTAGTTAATTGCTTAAAAGCTTTAATGGAAAATTTAATAGTCATATTTTCAAGGTCAAATAGAGATGCAGTAATTTTTGACTAGATATTGAAGGAAATAAGTGTGATTGAAAATTGGGTTTTGTCAGTTCTGGTGGAGTTGATAGAATTTTTAAATAAGACATAGGCCTGCGTGTTATTTGCTAAATTCTGAAAACAAAATGAGTTAGTCATATTAGAAGTTAAAAACAGCATTCAGTGGGACAGAAGAAAATGTGCAGCAAAATAAACAGTTCAATTAGCTAACACAGACAAAATATTACAATCAGAAGCCAAAACACAAAGCAAGCGTCCAGATATCATTAACTTCTCAGGGAGCAGCTCCCGAGGTGACGGTTTTGGAGAGCCTGGCGTGCCCAAAGTAAAATGCCTCCCATTCAGGCCCAGAAAATTGGATATGCATATATTTAGTACCATTGGATAGGAAACACAATTTTCCAAAACTGTTAACCATTTGTCTGTGAGTGAAACAGAACGGATATGGCAGGCAAAACCCCGAGGAATTTCTGTCCTGGAAAAAGTGATTTTGACACATTGCTCATTTGGGAACCCCTCCCTCATGAAAATGACCATATAAGGGCATATGAATGCAGTACACATCGCTTCCTTATGATGTCAACAGCCTCGAGATGGTGTTTTCCTCCATTTTGGATGCTTTAGACCAGAGAAAACGACCAAACAAGTGGGTCCCCCCTTGATGACAACAGTACCCAGGGCGCNACAAAAGAACCATGGATTGTCTTCGTTGGACACTTAGGATGACCTCAGCAGAAGTTCTTCAACAGGTAATTGATTTGTTTTCGCTGTGAAATGTGTTATGTGTGTGCCACGCTGGCTAATGAATTCATGGCTATGAGAAAGTATGTGAGGTGCTGCCCTCAAACAATCAAATGTAGAGCTTTCGCCGTAAAGCCTTTTTGAAATCTGACAACGCTGTGATATTGCCAAGAAACAGAGCTTTTGATGAGTATGAAACACTTGTATATTGGTGGATTTTTAATAATTCAACTTTGGGATTTTGAATTTGGCGCTTTACATTTTACCTGGTGGTGTCGGGAGTGGGTAGCGACCCACCGCTCCCTGTCTAGTTAAATAAAAACATTTCATTCTACTGCAGTTTTACTGCATTCTAACTGCACTGCGTTTTTGTAAGGGTTTCCTGTATTATTGTGTATGTTTATCTTACACGATGGTAACCTAGAACAAATGTTATGGAAGTGAATGTGCACTTTTCAATTGGGTGGACTGCAACTATGAAAAACACTGCCATAGTCTTAAAGCAAATGAGTTTATAGCATCGGAGAGTCTCTAAATTAGGGACCGTCTCTGATAGCTATAGGACCGCTGAGACTGTCACAAATGTTATATCACATTTGTTAGTTTTTTGGTATTGGTATTTCAACACTTGCTGAATAAAAACCTCAAATGGCCCTACTCCTGAAAAATTTAATCGGGCCGGATAAGCTGAAGTGGACTGTGCCCGGGTACCAATAGCCGGAGCCCAGAGTAATATGATTCTGCCGAGTCCCCTGAGTCTCGGATTAGGCCCGAGCCCAGCGTGTTGACTGGGTAAAGTATGCCACGAGACCCTAACCCGCTTTGGTGCACTCTGCCAGCTGTTGTTTGCCAATTGTGCTAATGAAAACCCTGCTAAAAAAAATATGACTCAAATTTTTATAATTGTAATGGTTCTTGTGTCTTATATGCAATGGGTGCGTTGCCCACAAACAATATGCCCATGTTAATATAGATTGATGTATATTAATTGAGTAGCATTTAGATAACTTGTCAGTAGCTCAATCAGATAAATACAAATAAAAACATAAATTAACCAAAGTATGATATCTTCATGACGTCAAAAAGACTTCATGAAAAAGACGTCTTAGTCTGTTTGTGGTCTGGTTATAAGACGTACCGACCAGATTTCAACCAGTAAAATACCTCTTTATGACATTGTATGCCCACTGGGTGGTTTCTTCGGGAACATGAACCCATCACGGACAGAAAAGGTGAGTAATTTATTTTGCAATGGCTATTGTAATAATATTTCGAAGATAAATACACAACGCGGAGGACTAAAGGTCAAGAGGGAATTAATGATCAATGGAAATAGTGTTTTTTCTATAATAGGGAATTAATTATCAATGGGTCACAGAAATGGGAGGAATTAATTTTTCTATACATGGAGCCTGAAACAGGATACCTGTTATTTAGCCATTGGCCCAATTTTACTGCAAGGAATTCTAATTAGTCAACCAAAGGCTAGGGTTGGGGGTTATAAATTACATCCTGTGCATTTGTTCTGTGGAGAAAATCACTGAGGACAGGGGAGAATGAACATTAACCAGCTACTCCCCAGCATGATTATTTCTCTTTGAATAAACCTATGAAAAAAATAATAGGAAAAAGAGTCATATGCCTAATTATTTTAGATTCTAAAAATCAAACACAGATTTTCGCTCTTCTCACTCACAATGGCTGCATTCTTGTTAGTATGTTTTCCTGTTTCTAGTTTTTATTAATACAATTGTCACCCATTTGCACACAATACTTACTTGCCAGCTAACAATACAATATTTCAACCCCTAGCAGATGTGCATATGCATGGTCTAAAGTCAAAATCAAATAAAATACAATTTTATTTGTGACATACACATGGTTAGCAGATGTTAATGCGAGTGTAGCGAAATGCTCGTGCTTCTAGTTCCGACAATGCCTTGCAAAATGATTCATCCCCCTTGGCGTTTTTACTATTTTGTTGCATTACAATCTGTAATTTGGATTTTTATTTGGATTTCATGTAATGGACATACACAAAATAGTCCAAATTGGTCAAATGAAATTAAAAAAATAACGTTTCAATAAATTCAAAAAATTCAAAAACGGAAAAGTGGTGCGTGCACATGTATTCACCCCCTTTGCTATGAAGCCCCTAAATAAGATCTGGTGCAACCAATTACCTTCAGAAGTCCCATAATTAGTTAAATAAAGTCCACCTGTGTGCAATCTAAGTGTCACATGATCTGTCACATGATCTCAGTATATATACACCTGTTCTGAAAGGCCCCATAGTCTGCAACACCACTAAGCAAGCGGCACCACCAAGCAAGCGGAACCATGAAGACCGAACAGGTCAGGGACAAAGTTTTGGAGAAGTACAGATCAGGGTTGGGTAATAAATAAATACCCGAAACTTTGAACATCCCACGGAGCACCATTAAATCCATTATGAAAAAATTGAAAGAATATGGCACCACAACAAACCTGCCAAGTGAGGGCCGCCCACCAAAACTCACGGACCAGGCAAGGAGGGCATTAATCAGAGAGGCAACAAAGAGACCAATAATAACCCTGAAGGAGCTGAAAAGCTCCACAGCGGAGATTAGAGTATCTGTCCATAGGACCACTTTGAGCCATACACTCCACGGAGCTGGGCTTTACGGAAGAGTGGCCAGAAAAAAAGAAAAAAAAAGAAAAAAATAAGTAAACACGTTTGGTGTTCGCCAAAAGGCATGTGGGAGACTACCCAAACATATGGAAGAAGGTACTCTGGTCAGATGAAACTAAATTGTAGCTTTTTGTCCATCAAGGAAAACACTATGTCTGGTACAAACCCAACACCTCTCATCACCCTGAGAACCCATCCCCACAGTGAAGCACGGTGGTGGCAGCATCATGCTGTGGGGATATTTTCATCGGCAGGGACTGGGAAACTGGTCAGAATTGAAGGAATGATGGATGGTGCTAAATACAGGGAAATTCTTTAGGGAAACCTGTTTCAGTCTTCCAGAGATTTAAGACTGGGACGGAGGTTCATGTTCCAGCAGGACAATGACCCTAAGCATACTGTTAAAGCAACACTCAAGTAGTTTAAGAGGAAACATTTAAATGTCTTGGAATGGCCTATTCAAAGCCCAGACCTCAATCCAATTGAGAATCTGTGGTATGACTTAAAGATTGCTGTACATCAGCGGAACCCATCCAACTTGAAGGAGCTGGAGCAGTTTTGCCTTGAAAAATCCCAGTGGTTAGATGTGCCAAGCTTATAGAGACATACCCCAAGAGACTTGCAGCTGTAATTGCTGCAAATGGTGGCTCTACAAAGTATTGACTTTGGGGGGTTGAATAGTTCAAGCTCAATAGTGCACGCTCAAGTTCTTTTTTTTTGTTTTATTTCTTGCTTCACAAGAAAAAATATTTTGCATCTTCAAAGTGGTAGACATGTTGTGTAAATCAAATGATACAAACCCACAAAAAATCTATTTTAATTCCAGGTTGTAAGGCAACAAAATAGGAAAAATGCCAAGGGGGGTGAATACTTTCGCAAGCCACTGTAATCTAACAAATGCACAACGACTACCTTATACACACAATGTAAGGGGATGGAATGAGAATATGATCATATAAATATATGGATGCCTCATTCTACATAGGCAAGATGCAATAGATGGTATAAAATACAGTATATACATGAGGGTTCTACATGGAACCAAAAATGGTTTCTCGCTCAGTGTGCCCTTATCATTAAGCTTCTCACCTGGGCAACGGCAGTATGCTTCAGTCTGGAGGAGTTCGTGGTGGAAGACAAGAAGGTTTTCGATGCCCCATTGTCCGAGTGAGAGGCTGCACGGAAGCTACTCCAGCTTCGGCAGGAATCATGCAGTGTTGCAGATTATGCGGTGGATTTCTGCACGTTGGCAGCGGAGAGTGCCTGGAACACGGAAGCGCTGTTCGGCATTTGTTTCCCGGCACGGAGTATCGGAGGAAGTGAAGGACAAGCTTGCAGCCCGGGACCTACCGACGGATTTCGATTCCCTCATCGCCTTGACCATCAGGATTGATGGGCGACTACGGGAACGAAGGAGGGAGAGGAGATTCGATTGCACTTGCCTGTCCAATGATTCCACCTCGCCTCCGAGGTATCCCGGAAGTCCCCGACGGCCCGTTGCTGAGAGAACCAGAGGCTACCCGAGTTCCCCCGAGAGTCGCCGAAGTCTGCCGATCCACCTCTTCCCGAGGCTATGCAACTAGGCAGAGCTGGGTTGTCTCCAGCTGAAAGGCTATACAGGCTCCAAACCAAGAGTTGCCTGTATTGCGGGACTCGTGGTCGTTTTCTGTCCACCTGTCCACCAAAACCAGGCTCACCGGCAGGAGCGAGTACTCTGGTGGGACATATGGGGAACATTTCTTCTTCCCTTACTCGTACCCCTTTTCATGCCATTTTGCTGTGGGGGAACCAGTCGAGATCGCTCCGGGTCCTCATCGACTCTGGGGCCGATGAGAGCTTTTGGACTCTACCCTGGCTTCCGAGCTGGGCATCCCCACTCAGCCCCTCTCCTTTCCCATGGACGTTAGAGCGCTGGACAGGTGCTCTATAGGCCGGGTCACCCACAACACCACTCCCATCAACCTACGTGTGTCAGGGAACCACAGCGAGGCTATCCAGTTCCTGCTCATTAAGTCTCCTCAGATTCCCGTGGTATTAGGATTCTCCTGGCTCCAGCGACACAGTCCCCTCATGAACTGGTCTACTGGTGCCATCATGGGCTGGAGCCCGTTCTGCCACGCCCATTGCCTTAAGTCAGCACAACCTGCCCCGGGACATCTTCCTGGGGGCTCGGAAGTCGCCCCGGACCTCTCCGCCATTCCCGCGGAGTACCAGGACTTCCAGGAGGTGTTCAACAAGGCCCGGGCCACTTCACTTCTGCCACACCGACCTTATGACTGCGGGATTGACCTTCTCCCTAGCATGACGCCGCCCTGGGGATGACTGTACTCTCTGTCAGGACCAGAGACCAAGGGGATGGAGACCTACATTGGGGACTCCCTAGCTGCAGGATTCATCCGACCTTCTCCCGCCGGTGCAGGGTTCTTCTTTGTGAAGAAGGACAAGACCCTGCACCCGTGCATCGACTACCAGGGTCTCAATGACATAACGGTGAAGAACCGCTACCCGCTACCCCTCATCTCCTCGGCCTTCGAGCCGCTCCAGGGGGCCATCGTGTTTTCCAAGCTGGATCTACGGAACCCCTACCACCTGGTGCGGATACAGGAAGGGGACGAGTGGAAGACCGCCTTCAACATGGCCAGTGGTCACTACCAGTATCTGGTCATGCCATTTGGCCTTACCAACGCCCCTGTTGTGTTCCAGGCTCTGGTCAATGATGTTCTCTGCGACATGTTGAACCGGTTTGTCTTTGTCTACCTCAATGAAATCCTCATCTTCTCCTGCTCCACCCAAGAACATGTGCTCCACGTCCGACAGGTTCTCCAACACCTCCTGGAGAACCAGCTGTTTGTAAAAGCAGAGAAGTGCGAGTTCCATCGCACCACCATCCCTTTTCTGGGTTACATCATTGCTGCAGGGAGTGTACAAATGGATCCCGGGAAGGTGAGAGTGGTGGTGGATTGGCCCCAGCTTACTTCCAGGGTGCAGCTGCAACGTTTCCTGTGGTTCGCCAACTTCTATCGCCTCTTTATCCGGGGTTACTGCACCCTAGCTCCCCCGTGTCAGCACTCACCTCGCCCAAGGTTCCGTTCACGTGGTCTCCAGCTGCTGACCGTGCATTCCGTGACCTCAAACATTGCTTCACCACAGCTCCCATTTTAGTTAATCCTGACCCATCCCATCAGTTCGTGGTGGAGGCCGATGCTTCAGATGTCGGATTGGGGGCTGTCCTGTCCCAAAGTTCTGCCCTGGACCTCAACCCTACGTCCCTGCGCCTTCTTCTCCCATCGCCTCAACACAACGGAGAAGAACTACGATGTGGGGAATCATGAGCTTCTCGCTGTGGAGATGGCATTGGAGGAATGGAGGCACTGGCTGGAGGGTGCGGAACATCCATTCATCGTGTGGACCGACCACAAGAACCTGGAGTATCTCTGCACCGCCAAGCGCCTCAACTCCAGGCAAGCCAGATGGGCCCTGCTGTTCACACGGTTCAACTTCTCCCTCTCGTACCTGCCGGGATCCAAGAATGTCAAGACAGATGCACTGTCCCGCCGCTGTAGTCCCACGACTACGACCCCAGAACCTGAGACCATCCTTCCCACTTCGTACCTGGTGACTGCACTCAGCTGGGGAATAGGGAAGCAGGTGCGTGAGGCACAGCGTTCCGAGCCGAATCCCGGGGGTCCCTGATAACCAGATGTTCATTCCTGACACCGTCCGCTCCACGGTCCTGGAGTGGGCCCACTCATCAAGGCTTGCCTGCCACCCGGGCTCCCGTCGGACCCTGGCCTTTGTGCTACAGTACTTTTGGTGGCCTACCATGGTCCCCGACGTGTCCGCATTCGTCGCCGCTTGCACAGTTTGTGCACAGAACAAGACTCCTCTGCAAGATCTGGCTGGTCTCCTCCAACCTCTGCCTGTCCCTCACCATCTCTGGTCTCACACCTTCCTGGACTTTGTCACAGGTCTTCCCCCGTCTGATGGCAACAAAGCCATCCTGACCGTGGTGGATCGGTTTTCCAAAGCCGCCCACTTCATTCCTCTCCCCAAACTACCCTCTGCAAAAGAGACGGCCCAGCTCATGGTGCAGCACATTTTCCGGATCCATGGACTACCAGTAAACATGGTCTCCGACCGGGGTCCTCAGTTCTCGTCCCAGTTCTGGAACGCATTCTGCACCCTGATTGGATCGTCGACCAGCATGTCCTCCAGATTCCACCCTCAGTCCAACGGCCAGTCAGATCGAGCCAACCAGGCCCTAGAGACTACTCTGTGCTGCCTGGTCTCCGCCAACCCCACCAACTGGAGCCAGCAGCTTGTGTGGGTCGAATACGCCACAACACCCTTCCCTGCTTTGCCACGGGTCTCTTTTTTAGTTTTCCCTGGTGTATCAGCCCCCGCTCTTCCCTGAGAAGGAAGAAGAGGTCAGCATAACTTCTGCCCAGATGTTTGTCCGCCATTGTTGTCGTACCTGGAGGACAGCCCAGTCGGCCCTCCTCAAGACCTCCTCCAGTTATCGACGACAAGCGGATTGCCATTGATCCCCGGCTCCCCGGTATCGTCTCAGGCAGAAGGTATTGCTGTCCACCTGGGATCCGGGTGGAATCCCGTTTCCCATCTCCAAAACCCTTTGATGTACATCTTCTGTTGCCCCGTACCCTTCGTATACACCCTACCTTTCATGTGTTCAGAGTTAAACCCATGTCTCACAGCCCTTTGTCTCCTGTTGCCAGTTAATTTTGTTCGTCAAGCCTACCAGCATTTTTCCCTTTGCGCCTGTCTTTGCTATAGTTCCTGTTTTCTTGTTTCCTGGTTTTCACCATTGCTGCCTGCGTGACCCTGGGCCTGCCTGTCACGACTTCCGCCGAAGTCGGTTCCTCTCCTTGTTCGGGCGGCATTCGGCGGTCGACGTCACCGGTCTTCTAGCCATCGCCGATCCACTTTTCATTTTCCAATTGTTTTGTCTTGTTTTCCATCACACCTGGTTTTAATTTGCCCCCATTACTGTTGTTTATTTAACCCTCTGTTTCCCCCATGTCTGTGTGGGGAATTGTTTGTAGGCATGCCGGTTTGTACGTGTATTTTGTACTTTGTGCTGCCTTACTTGGTTTTGGGCATTTGTTTTGTGACGCGGTTGCGTTCTTTATTTAACTACTTAGGGAGTGGTGGGGCACTCCCGACACTACCCGGTGAAATGCAAGGCGCCAAATTCAAAATCCAAAAGTTGAATTATTAAACATTCATCAATATACAAGTGTTGCATAGTCATCAAAAGCTCTGCTTCTTGGCAATATCACAGCGTTGTCAGATTTCAAAAAGGCTTCACGGCGAAAGCACAACATTTGATTGTTTGAGGGTAGCACCTCCCATATTTCTGCATTAGCATAAATTCATAAACCATCACGGTTCACACAAAACACATTTCACAGCGAAAACAAATCCTTTACCTTTTGAAGAACTTCTGCTAAGGGCTTCCCAAGTGTCCAACGAAGACATCCAATGGTTCTAAACAATCTTTTTCAGTAAATAATATAGGTATTTAGAGACAAACCAACCGCGTAATACAAGTATTTTATGTCGCAGGTGAGCGGGTAACTTGGCACTTCTCTTGAGCAAGTTGGATATGGATATGTGAACAGGTTCTTGTTAGTTTGTAGTAACTATTACATAGGAAAGGAACACTTTTATGTATATTTACTATAATATTTCAACCGAATTATAAACTGGACGATAGGAAAGGAAAAAACCACAGCGCACGAGCCCGTGAACGCGCTTCCTCTTCTGTTTACATCCGATGACCAGTTCGAAATTCTTCTTCTATTACCTCGGGAGCCGCTCCCTAAGAAGTTAACATTGCCTGAGTAAAGTACTTAGTCCACTCATCTCTGCTCTCCTGCGCCTGACTTACCTACACCAGCTTCACCTATCTGGATTACTGACCTCTGCCTGCCCTTAACCTGTCCATTTGCCTGCCCCTGTTCGAATAATAAACTTTTGTTATTTCGACACTGTCTGCACCTGGGTCTTACCTTAAACGTGATATCATGTCCTGCATGCCAAAATGATGCCAATTGTTTATTTGTTATGATTTATTTTATTTTATTTAATTTTTATGCTTACAGTAAGATGAAAAATCCAGAAAACACTGGAGTTTGATGTGTTGTGGGCCCTCTGGAAAGTCCTGAGGAGTATTGCTGTCTGTAATAAAGCCCTTTTGTGGTTCTAATTGGCTGGGCATGGCTCCCCAATGGCTCCCAGGCCCACCCATGGCTGCGCCCCTGCCCAGTCATGTGAAATCCATAAATTAGGGCCTAATTAATTTTTGCATGTTGCATTTATATTTTTGTTCAGTGTATATATATGGGCAAGTTGCTCTTTTTTGAAGACATCTCCATAACTGCCACAAAATTCTTCAACTAGTACCATGGAAATACTTTTTGCCAGCTGACTCCACAATGTTTATTCAAGAATGTCAATTCTTTTTGCTGATTGTCTTCACTGCAGATCTGACCCATCACACGACTCTTCAAGAGGTCCACTACTCTCCAGATCGCTTTCTGTGCTCAGATGTCCTTGATGAGGATCTAGCCCATCATACCACTGTTATTAATGATTAATCACATAAAACACTTAGCCTTTATATACTCTGTGTCCCAGACTTTCCATTGCTTGATCTATTACTTAGGGAGCAGTGGGGCGCTAGCATTCATCAATATACAAGTGTTGCATAGTCATCAAAAGCTCTAATTCTTGGCAATATCACAGCGTTGTCAGATTTCAAAAAGGCTTTACGGCAAAAGCACAACATTTGATTGTTTGAGGATAGCCCCTCTCATATTTTATGCATTAGCATAAATCCATAACCAAAGCGGGTCTCATAAAACGCATAAAATCGCTAATATAAAATCCCTTACCTTTTCGAAGAACTTCTGCTGAGGGCTTCCCAAGTGTCCAACAAAGACATCCAATGGTTCTTTTGTTAGAAAAAGTCATTTGTTCATAAAATACAGCGTCCACTCGCCCATTGAACCGTGAAGAGAACTCGTTCAACCTATACATATACACTTGTCCAAGAACAATCAAACATCATTGATAATGTATCCTTAGGAAAATTTGTATGTACATTTACTATAATATTTCAACCAGATTATAAACTGGACGATAGGAAAGGAAAAAACCACAGCGCGCGTGAGCCCGTGAACGCGCCTCTTCTGTTTACATCCTGTGACTAGTTCGAAATTGTTCTTCTATTACCATCCAGAGCAACCTAACATCACCAAACACTGTCTAGAGACTGTTGACATCCAGTGGAAGCAATAGGTACTGCAATCTTACTCCCATATATGGCTGTTTTCAATAGGGAGGGGTTGAAAATGAGGCAATGTGTCAAAAACACTTTTTCCAGGACAGAAATTCCTCTGGTTTTCGCCTGCTATATCAGTTCTGTTATACTCACAGACAATATTTTAACACTCTTAGAAACTTCAGAGTGTTTCCTATCCAATAGTACTAATTATGTGCATATCCTAGTTTCTGGGCCTGAGTGGCAGGCCTTTTACTTTGGGCACGCCAGACTCTCCAAAACCGACACCTCAGCTGCCGCTCCCTAAGAAGTTAA